>NDGN011474900.1:0-10764 GCA_002564285.1 Tympanoctomys barrerae
TCTTAACTTTAGCCACCTGCCCTCTGCCTCCCTCTCCTACAGAGATGAGGCGACCCTCTGGCGTAGGCGCACCCTTCCACCCACCCACAACCTTCACTCACACCTTACTTTTAGCTTCTCTACCACATCTGAAACATGGCAGATAGCCCCGCTTCACTGTCCCCAGCGTGCTTTCAGTCTTCTCCTCCTTCTCTGTTGTTTCTTCTCCCAGCCCAGCCCCAGAACGTCAGTATTCATCTTGTTCAGCTTTCCTGACAAGGTACCAAACACAAGCAAGCCCTCAAAGTCTTGTACTTTGGCAAACATATTTCTCTTCTCTTTGATTCAGACAGAATGTTTAAGGATGTGGATCTTGGTGAGTGTCTAGAGAATCCTCCACATTGACACAAAGCTGTTGTTTACTTTCACTGGACTAAGAAAACATTAGATCACAACAAACCAGAATTGTCCCCTTACTCTATTTCACTAAACCCTGATTATTTTCTATCTCAATCTGTCTCCAAAGATGACTTTTGCTTTGTAAATGGTAGTCCAGATAACTGGGAGGGAGACACAGGACTGGGCTGTGTTTGTTGTTCCCTCTGGGTTTTTTTCCCCCTGATTTGTGGAAACAAACAAATCCTGAATTCTACTCACCATCATCTATACCAATTGTATCATAGATCTCGGAAAATATACAAAACCATCCAAGCAAACAAACAAACAAACAAAAAATGGACAGTACATGCCTCTGAGGGAAACTAGATAGCTGAGCAAAAACAATTAAGGATTTGCTTTTCACTAGAGCTGTCTTGTTTTGACTTGTGCACTGTAGCCAGGTATGGATGCAAAACGTAATTTTTTAACAGAAAATGCACAAAATATTTTTACTAGATCCTGATGATCTAGAAAGAACTGGACATAAAGTTTCTGTTCTCAAGAGAGATGGAATGGTGTTTTAAAAGAAAATAATAGTTTGTTTATTCTAGCCTCTCCACAAACTTTCAGTCTGATGTGAACCAAGTTATTTAACTTACTCTGATTTCAGTGTCTTTATTTGAGGAATAAGACTAAATAAAATAACTACCTATTTCATTTTATCCATTTATCCATTCATATAGGCAAGTTACTTATGTAAGATGAATGTTTTTAATGGTAGCTGAATAAGTTGGTTTTGGCTGTAAACTAGCCCAAAAGTTATTAACTTAAAACAGCAAACATTTAGTTAGCTAAATTTGACACAGTGCCAATTTTGAGCTGGGCTCAGCTAGGTGGTTCTTCTGCTAGCTTCTGCTGGGCTCATGTATATGTCTACTGTCAACTGCTAATCAGCAATCATGGTTTTGCTTCGTGGGCTTGGTGGAGTGTTGGCTGGGACAACAGAGGCAACTGACTTGGATTGTTCTCAGCTGCCAGCTAGCACGGGCTTGTTCACATGGAAGTTTTATATTTCAGTAGCAACATATGCAAATTATCAAGGAAAAAGCGTTTTAGAAGTCTATGATTCCATCATATTAGTTAATGTCCCATTGGCCAAATTAAGTCCAGCCCAGATTTAAATAATGAGCAGGAGATTCCAAATATGAGAAAATCTATGAAGTCAATATCAAGTGTGTGAAAAAGGGAGAAAAAAAAAGAATTTGAAGCATTTTTGCAGTTTACCTTAAACATCTTTTTTCATGGTGCATTTTATCCTTTCTGATGCTGAGTTTCTGCACCAAATGATTGGTATAAAAAAATCTGGTGTTATATGGACCCAGAGGCAGTTCTCTAAGAAGAATGATTAGCCCTCTAGAATAAAGGTTAAACCAGCAAAATGACATAGAGATAGGCTATACTCGATACATTTCCAAAATACTTGTTTAGAATTTTGTGAAACTTTTTCAAGAAAAGAAAAGCATTTGCAAATCCAAACAACACTGTCTCAGCGTTTGGACCCTTAAAATTGGAAGGAAACAGTGCCTGTTAACAGATTTCTCATACTGAGGCTCGTGGACTTCTCTTTTTGTTTAACTGCAGCTTGTGGAGCAATAAGCTATATCTCTCCCTAGCCACTGGAAACAGCAGGAATAAATCAACTAACAGTGGATTCTAAAAGTGTGCATGATTCTTAGCACTCTGCCAGATATTGTAAGGGTGAAATGAGGCAAAATGCCATTGTTTCCATCTGGAAGCTTGACATACAATTAGGAGACGAGAAAGAGAGAGAGAGAGAGAGAGAGAGAGAGAGAGAGAGAGAGTGTAATATCACATAGCAAACCAGATGAAGATGTTAAATTCACAATTTGCTCCAAGTGTAAGGTTTCTCCAGGTGTTCCAGCTGTTCTTACACTGTCTACTCCCCACTTCCTGCTGTGTCAAGTGTCCCATAGTAAATTACCCTGTGGAGAGGAAATGCTACTCAGCCTGACATCATTGTGTTCTATCACACCCTCTCACACACCTGCTCACAGCCTCACATCCCTCACCACCTGTCATCACCCACCAAACACCCTCCCCCTATCCCATACATCAGCCTATGAATTCGCAGCCTTGTTTTTCCATTTAGATAAGACATTCCCTCTTGCACATGTAAACTCATAATGAGAAGAAAATGTCACTAAAAGAAAATTAATGGGAATAGGTACTAGAAAGCATTTCTACTTTTCATCCTGGATTCTAAAGAGCAACCCAGGTCCAAATAGGTAATGAACCTAAACATAGAACCTTAGAAAGGGAAGTTATCTATTAGAGAAAATGCTTTCCTGAGGCTTAGGGATCATGGGTTCTGAAGATGGTGTTGATGTTTCTCACGGTGTAAATGGGACACGATAATTGACTGCCTTTGAGTTTTCCTACTTTCAAAGGAAAGAAGGTAAACATTGTATTTTCCCATCTACCTCAGAGGGTTGCAATATTCCAATGTGATGAGTATATAAAATCATTTTATGCTGCATAAGTTATTGTATCAAGAGATTGACATCTTGATCTGAAAACCGAAGATGACACCCAAAATGTTTGCTGACTACTGTGGCATCATAACCTACCAACCAAAGAAGACATCACTGCAGTCACAATAAACAACCTATTTATAAGTTATTTTTAAGTGGATGCTTAGCAGTAGATAGTCAGCCCATGGTGAAGGTCTGCGTATGCTATTGTAAGAGGAGTGGTATAACCAACAAATAATTCTATGCCACTAAAGGGCTTCCCCTACTTTAACAGTAAATACTTGATGCAGGACAGGGTGGGGAGATAGCTGAGCAATAGAGTACATGGTTGGGATGCATAAGGCCCTGGATTCAATCTCCAATACCAAAAGCTAACAAAATAAAGTAGATAAATAAATAATCATTAACGAATACACTGATGCTTAATACTTGTACAAATATTTGAAGCTAAAAATTTAAAGAAAGCATGGTGGGCTGGGGATTTAGCTCAGTAGAATAAATGCTTGCCTGGCAAGCGCAAGGGCCTGAGTTCAATCCCCAGTTCTGAAAAAAAAAAAAAGAAAGAAAGAAAGGCATAAGTTTAAAAATAATAAAATGAGTGTGTGATTGTGTTAGTTCCACTTCCACATGCTTCTCAGAAGCCTTCACTGTGTATGTACGTGACGACTGTGTAGAAGTTTGATGCACACTTTGACCTAAAACTTGGCTAAATATCAAATGGCTATCAACTGCTGTATAAGTGCCTCACTTCACTAGTGCCAGAGTTTTATTTCCTTGAGGCCAGTGATCAAAGAGTTTTCAGAAAAGATACCCAGAAGATGCTATCATCAGAATACGTCATAAGAATATATCAGAAGATACCATCTTTTCAAACATTGCAATAAATCAAATGTATGTATCCCATACCAGTGCATGTTAGAGTAACTTATATTGGGATGTTCTCCCAGGAAGTAGAAAACATCTTATTTTAGGCCACTGTAAACGCTGAAAAGCCCTACTGCTAGGCTGATGCATATCTAGGCATGTCTGGCAAACCCATGTGCTACACTTGCCAAATGTCTATTTGAATGAGAGATGAAGAAACCTCCCAGGGGGTAATCATTCCAAGGGAAGGGAAGGTCAAACAGATAAGCATAGCTGATAAGGTCAGAGAAAGAACAGTTCTAAGATATTTGTGGTTCTTGTCACTAATGTTCAAGTCTTGTGGATGCAGTGGGAGTTGGTGGCTCCAGGAGAAAGAATTTGTTAAATTTGGGCACATACTACACTGGTTTGGCCAACTTCAAGCCACCCACACCCAGCTCCACATGCCTCTGGGTCCCCATAAATCCAGCACTGAAACAGCTCTCCAGGAGACAGCTGCATGGCCTGCAGAGGAGACAGCCATCCACAGAAGCCTATGGGTGCCCTATGGGTGGGTGCCCAGCCAGCGGCAGCGGTGTCCAGCTGAGCTAGCAGAGTCCCTGAAGGTGGCTTGCTAGACTCCAGCAGGAAGGCTGGAGATGGGACAAGGCAAGGGAAACCCAAAGACCAGGAAGCCAGAATCATTACTGAGACTGTTGGAGTACCCTAGGCTTAGACCTCAGGCCCAGCCCCCTGCCTCTTCTCCGCCTCTCATTTCAAAAGCCATCTCCATGCCAAAGATTTCAATTTTCTATGCCCCTCTCAGCTCTGTCTTGTACACTTCAGGCTCCTATATCTGACTGGCCACTGGGTATCACCATATAGATACCAATCTTAAAGCATTGAACATGGGTGAAAGCCTCAATGTGCTCTCTTCCAAAACATCTTGTACCTGCTGCCCTCCTTTCTTAGTGAAGGGAGACTTCAACCATCTGCTGATCAGGCCAAAAATCTGTCACTCATAGTGTCGTCTCTTTCTTTCTCTCACTTTGACATTCAGGTCAGCAGCATGTGCTACAATTCAGAACTTCTTACTGTTTGCACAGCTACTACTTTGGTCCTAAACCTCATCTTCCCTTTTTTAGATTACTTCAGCATTTGCTGTCTGTCTCTCAGGGTGACTTAGCTTTGCAGTGACTTAGGGAGACTGTAGCCAGAGAGACCAGACCACCTCCAGCGGCAAGAAGCCTGAGGGAAATCTGTGGGGCTACAGGCTTCTCCACTTTTCAGAGGGTTAGTACATCTGAAGATATTCAAATTGCTACTTAACAGTGACCTCATTTGTACCCATGTACTTGTGATTCATGGGAAGCCTGAACTCTGATTAAAAAAAAAAAAACTACCATAGGTAAGAGGCTTAGGTGTTTAACACCCTGGAGCACTCCAGACCACTAGACTTTTCAAACATAAAAACAAGTAAATAGCATTTTAGAATTGGGAATATCAGAATCCAAACTGGGAGTTAGATTTAATTCTCAACCATGGGTTTGGAAAAATCATACCATCTTGCTGAACATTATTTTCCTTACAAGAAAAAGTAGCCAACTACTTTGAAGATAACAATACACAATATAATAACAACAGTTGATTTCCTATTATCTTATTTTAAAATTCTGTACAGTTTTTTTTTTATTTTTCAATCCCTTTAAAATAAAAATAAATAAATAAAAACAATCATTCCTGCCTGACTTCCTTTAGGGTTGGCAGCGTAATTTCTTGAGATCATCCCTGTGGAAATGTCTTCAAAACTCTGAGGCACTATAAACTCACAATATAATTCCCCTCATACTCACAGGCATAACTGAACATTAAGGATTGGGACAACAGCTGGAGTAACTTTAGTTTTACTAATTCATTTGCTAAATATGTACGAGAAAACACAGTTGATTAAGTTCTCAGTTTGCCCGTCACTGTTGAAATTAAAGAAGGCGTCCTAGGAAACAAGCTCTTATTTTGAGTGTTTTAAGGTCAATTACTCACCATGGAAATGTTCCTAGTATCCTAGAGATCTCATCATCCCGTACTGATGGCACAGAGTGACAATTTTAAGGTTACCTTATCACTTATAGAATGAAAGCAAGTAATAGACCCTGTGCTTTGCTCTTCAGTGTTTCAGGGCCAGCTGATACCTCGTGTCCGGCTAGCACTTTCCCCTCACCCAGCCTCTTGCCTGCCACCCCACCTCCCCATCATTCTGCCAACCTCAAGAGCTAGGACACATTGCTCAGCATTTCCTGACTCTGATGTTTTTTCACAGGACACTTCTGTTCTTGGACTTCTGCTTCTTGAGGGGGAGATAGATGGCTTCTATGAATATTGCTAACATCACCTATTTTTGTTTCCATGAGGCATTCTTCTGATCAGGTCTTTCAATTAGTAGAATAATATCAAAAGAAGTAACAGGAACCTAAAACAATACATTTCTCATGATTTTTAAATTTGTATTTGTCTTTATTGATGTACAGTTAACATACAATGAAATGCACAGCTCCTAAGAGAACTCACTTTTGACAACTATGTGCATCAACTGACTGAACAAAACAAGAGATAAAACTGCAAGTATTTGAGAATCCCATCAGCAATGACAGTGACGCAGTGGTAGGCCTGTGCTTTCACTCTGCCTCTGCCTGAGGTAGCTGCACCGGCACTCATTGGATTATCCTAAATAAGTAAGATTCCAGTGGATTTTCAGGGAATTAAATCTCAACACCAAACCTGTCCAGTACTCAAATAGCATAATTTGCATATTTGTACACATTCTTAGATGTGTTCTGATTATAAAGGGAATAAGAATTTGTTCCAAAGGAAAAGCATATACATACCTAGGAGTAATATATATATATATATATATATATATATATATATATATGATCATTCTATCACTAAAACAAATTCAACATCATAATTTTTCTGTAAATGTATATTTGATAGATTGATGAAAGGCAGGTGATAGAGTTGTGTTTTTTTTTTTTTTTTAATTGTAGGGACAGGTCTCCAGGGTGTTCAGGGTCTCACTACTAGATCGGACTCCTAGTGATCTGCCTGTTCACAGCCTCCCAAGAGCTGGGATTACAGGCACGCTCCACCTTGCACAGTCTCAATCACCCTCTCAGTGCACCCCAGAGGCTGGGCCAGCACGACAGGCCCGAGGATTGAACCCCCAGCCAGCCCCTGCACCTGCTTGTAGGCACTTTGATCCACTGAGCTTTTTGGCTAGCCCTTGTGTGTATATTTAAATAAGACCTTACTGTACATATTGTTTCATGTTATTGAATGAAATAATCTCTGTCCAGCCTGTGCGTCTTTCTTCCCACATTCGGACGCTCACTAGAAGATGGGCTTAGCACCACTGGCATCCACCTAGACACACACAGGCTCCAGAGAGATCTTCCACTCAGTCACTCATGAAAGTGGGAAACTGACGGGAACCTTCTAAATGTCACCTTCAAGCCTTGTAAATCCCTGCACGATATGTAGATACTGGTATGCGGGAGGCTCTCTCCTCTAGCCAGTTACTGAGTTCCCTGTGTGAGCAAATCCAAGTCCTTCACAGCAGAGGCTAGCACAAGATGCTCACCAAGGATGCCCTAAATCGCCTGCTTAGAAGCACAGCCTGGAATTCTGTGAGGCTTTCCAACCCTGCTTTCTACACTCGGTGTGAACCTGAGGCTGTGCATTGCAGAGCTAGACTTGCAGGATGGAACAGCTACATCCTGGATGAGTACGGTGATTTTCTTTGCACAAATGTATTTGAGGTTATTGTTTTAGCTTCTTTTTGATTAATATTTTCACAGGCTATCAAGCTCCATGCTGCCAACTTTCTCCACCCTCAATATGGAATTTTTTTTGGCAAGGAAATATTAGCTTTGTCATCTAGTAACGCCCTCCTCCCCCCACCCAAAAAAATATATTGCCACAGTTCAATAGAGGACAGGTCTCAAGGAGGATGAAGTAAGAAGAGATCCCCCAGGCAATATGAAAGATTGGGGCTGTGTTAACAAAGGCAGGGCAGGGGATAAAAGAAAGAAGAAATTGATTTTGAGTGAATTCAGCAAAAGCAAGCCCTGGATGATTGTGTTTAGCTCACAGACATACACCTAAGTGCAGCTGGGAAAAACTACTCTCTAATCTCAGCCAGGCAGGAGCGAACATTACTCATAGCTATTTTTTCTCTTTCTTTTTAGGAAATCCAGCTCTGAGGGAAGATCTCATGCTGTCTGAAAGAAGCTACCTAAGAAGAAAAATGAGAACAATTAAGCCCTAAATCTGTACAAGAAACTCTTACAGCTGAGACCCTAAAACGAGAATGGAGATAATGCTAATGATTAGGCTTTATGGCCTCAACATGCCTTACATCTGGAGGAGATCCAAAGCCCTCAGCAGGTTGTCACATTGATAGAATGGCCCCTGCTGAGACGCAGCTGCTGCTGGGAGAGCCACATCTGGAGAACAGCTGCATATCAATCCCAGCAACACTCAGGGCAGCAAGGCAGGAGAACCCATTCACAAGGGCACCCATCCACCTGGTACCTCCCTCCCAAGCTCCTAAGATGCAGAAGGGCTGGGAAGTCACATCTGCTAACTAATTGAAATGCAGTACAAAGCTTAGCTTTCTGTAGACCTTGCGAAAGGAGATGATCTGGACAGTCCAGCTTTCTCCTTAGCTGAGCGATTTTCGCACACTGCAGCACCAACTTGTGGAAGGACTCATGGTGTGTCAGTAGGCTTTTGCTATAGAGACTCTTGTCAAGCATCCACGGGATACAGCAGCGTGTACATACACAGTTGTGCACACACTTAGGAACAAGAAAGAGAGGTGGCACAATAATAGAAAACAGAAAGAGAATATTGTAATCTTGAAGATTCTTTTAAATATTATATTGCTCCCAATTTATTCCTCAGTCTCGCTCACTCTTTCTCTCTCTCTCCCTCTGTCCCTCCTCTCCTCCATCATTCTTTCCCCATTCTTCCTTCCTGCCATCCATCCTTCTCATGTCCAATTTTCCATCATGTGAAGCATCAAGACCAACAAATTTGAAGAGCAGTGCATCCAGTGAACTCCAAGGTCCAAGCACAGCATGACACTGTGGTGTGTGCCTTCAATTAGATGCATGGCCCCTGCCTTGGAAGCCCTTGACTATTGTCATAACATGAATTCTAATCATCACATGGCCTTCACTCATTCCCTAAGATATTTGAAAATGACATGCGATGAGAAGACAGAAATTTAAAGATCACCATGAGCCAATATAGCTTGAGACACCTTCTTGGAAACAGTCCATGAGTCCACGGGGTTTGGATTACAGTTAAGGATTTGGGAAGAGACGTTATGGAGGTTGTTACGTACCCAGTGGTGAAGGCATAGAGTAGGCATGCTCTGCACAAACCAGAACCAGCACATACTGAGGACCACACACTCCTGTGTCCCCCAGGGTGCTAGCACACTATAGGATCCAGAGAGCATGAGTCCAGGATAAAGGACATAAGCCAAACATTCATAAAATATTTATTAAGCAAAACAAATAGGTCTTCAAGCAAGACAGGCCACTAGGATCACAGTGTGTGACCTTGCATAAGTATTTAAATGGTTTTCTGTTTTATTTTTAAAAGAGAGGTAAAAGGAATCAAGATTATACGGCCTTCATTAAAAAAAATAAGTCAACTTAAGGTCTTGATGAATAAAACATGATGAGGTTAATTTTAAATCCCTTTTATGCTATCTGTCTTCTGAAGAATTTTCCTTTGTCCTTGTACAATAATGTAAGTTATCACACTGGGGAGTTTTTGCTCATCTATAAATAGATCCTTCACCCATAACCCAGGGCTGACAGCCTATTTTTATTATTTAAACACATGTCTAACTATGAAAAAGCTATTTCTAGGAAGTCCAAACTGCCCCAGCAACACAGCTGTCAGCCTAAGATGCGTACATTGGGCAAACATTACAATAGTGACAGTTTCTACGCTGAGCCTTGTTCTGATTCAGCAAAAGAGGAAAGACAAGAATAAAAGTGGAGCCACAGTGCTAGGAAAAGCCTTAGACAGCCAGCTCCAAGGTAGCTGCTAAATCCAGGAGTACAAGGTCCTCACTAATTCTTTGGAAGGCTCTTAGACTCCGAATGAGCCAAGAGATAAACTGCGCCATATCACAAAGATTCTCACTGATAAGCTACATACAGAATCCAAATGATCTGCTCCTGTAAATTCAATGATCTCTTCTCAAATAAACCCAGCCTAGCAAAAAGGATTTCCCATCTATAGTGAAAGTGTTTCTAGCTTGGAAGCAGAGGCAGAGGACTCACTTTTTCCTTCCACAAAATATACTAAAGTCATTCATGGCATTGCAGTACTAGTACCTCCTCATAGAACTGTCACGGTGATCTGAGACAATGACTGCAAAGTGCTTGAAACAAGGCCCGATATACAGTCAGTGCTCAAAGGTGACTGGCTATGCATGTTATCATCATTTCTTAGGGGACTGCTTGGACTCATTATTTTTGGAGAGCTTGTGGCCAGCTGCACATATGCTGTCCCATAGCTCTGATCTGTATTATCCTGGATTACAGAGCCAACACCCAGTGTCCTCCCCATGCTTATATTTCTAATTGCTTCCACCTCTCTGGTGCTCAAATCTGCCTCATCTTCCAGACTTTTCTGGTGTGCTTTGTAGAATCTCTCCTCCAAAGGGTAATTCTTCCCCCAATGCTACGTCTACCAACATCTTGTATAACTTAAAGGTCTGTATGAGCTGGGTATACATAAAAGTCAAATGAAGGATTACAAATATAAGGCCAAGAAGGCCAAGGCAGAGAGAGTAGGATGAAGAGAACAATGCCACCTCACAGTTAGAGAGGACAGGACAAATGGCAGCAGTCTGGCATTAACTGGGGGAAACAAAGAGGGTGGCAAACTGGAGACCGAACAGCCCCATCCCAACACCAGCTGGATTGTA
>NDGN011474901.1:0-13664 GCA_002564285.1 Tympanoctomys barrerae
GCTCTGGCTAATGTTTCCAGAACTATATTGAATAGGAGTGGTGATAGTGGACATCCTTGTCTTGTTACTGATTTTAGAGTGAAAGCTTCCAGGTTCTGTCTAACAATTTGTTCAGTGTTCTATAATAGTGATTTTCAACTTAGAGCTCTCTTCTTCCATTCATCTGGAAGGAGTTTTAGGGAGAAAAACTATACAAAGAACTAATAAAAAATTTTTAGGTAGCTAAAGTATGGATAGACAGATGTGACCAATGAAAAGGATTCGTGTGAAAGTGTGGAAAAAGGAAACTGTGTGGTATCTTTTGAAGAACTACAATTATGAAGGCATATACAAGCAAGATAAAGTGGGAGGAGGTTAAGAGAGAAGATTTTGGAGGAAGGCAAAGGCAACATCTTGAAATGTATGTGTGACAAGCTAAAAACATTGAGCTTAGCATGCGGAAAATATTTTAAGAAGGAAAGAGATGTGGTCAGGCATACACTTTGGCAGGTGTGTCAGTGGTGAATTAGAAGCCTAATCAGGAGCAATCATTCAGGTGAGAGATAAGGAGGCTTGAAAGAAGGCAAATGGTAGTAGGAATAGGGAAGAGTAGGATGAATTCAAGAGAAATTTAGGAGGTGAGATGAAAAGGCAAACTGCTGGCTGCCTGAGCCCTGGGTCTCATTCTATTAGGCCTCAGACTCTGGAATGGACGGTAGTGCTACCAGCCAAGATAGAAAATACAGAACGAAGCAAAGATTTTGGAGAAGGGGTCAGTGAGGAAAGAGCAGGTGAGGAAGGAGTGGTGAATTTAGTCTAGCTGTTGTTGACTGTGAGACTTTTAGGTGTCCCACATGTGAAGACAAATAGAGGCAGAAAATACAAACATCTACAGTGTGGGGTAGAGCGTAGGGCTGGCGATGAAGAACAGGAGTCTTGAGGGTAAGTTAAGGAAATAGATGAAGTATAGGAGGCTCAGCAAGATCTCTCCGTAGTTAGTCATTATCAAAATATCGCTTGTTTGGCCTTTGCTGCTAGTAATTCAATGTGAAAAGTACTCAGGTCAGGTCAGCGTACTCTCCTTTAGGCCAAAGGCTCGCTCTGTCGTTTCATGTCCGTTGAAATAGGTGGCGTTGGCATCTAGCAAGCAGAACCCAGCAGCACATGCTGGGCTTTGTGCCCCAAAGTGGTGATACTTGTAGCTACCCCAGGGTTGAATGTTGGGTGGCCTGCCAGGGTCGTCTCTGGAGACCGGGTAAAGGCCTAGAACCTGTGGCCGGCAGGACGCGCATGCGTGCTCGGTCCCCCCCCCCCCTTAGTCTCACCTGGGTCCGGTGGAAACAGGAGGGGAAGGAGTGGAACTTCCACCCTTCCCTCACACCCCCCCCCCCAAGGGGGCCTGGCCCCAGTGAGGTACGAGGCTAGTGTGTGCAGCACACGCTGAGTGAGGAAGGCTGTGGAGGGGCGCTGGGGCCGAGGCCGGCGGGAGGACTCCTCTCCACCGGCAAGTGAGCTGGCAGGGCCCCTGTTTGCCTCCGGGCCTGGAGTTGGGAGGTCGCTGTGGGTAGCGAGGGCGGCTGGGCTCTGGGCAGGAGGGCCAGGGTGCGCCCTGCGTGCCTGCGTGTGTGTGTGTGTGGGGGGGTGTGTGGTGGTGGGTGTGGGTGTGGGTGTGGGTGTGAGTGACCATGCCCTCTGCATCAGGGCTGTGCGTGTGTGAGTGACCATGCTCTCTGCACAAGGGCTGTGTGTGTGTGTGTGTCTGTGTGTGTGTGTGCGCGCGCGCGCGCGCGCGCTGCACCAGGGCTGCTGTGGGAGCAAAGCAGCTGGGGGAGGTGTGAGGTGGCGAGAGCCTCGGAGCAAAACCGAGGACACCTGTGCTACACTGCCTCAGGGCCAAGGACTTGGTAATGAGGGAAGTAGGTTTTTAAAGAGTAGAGCAGAAACAGAGTTGGGTGTTGTGGCCTTTCTTCCCCAGGCAGCTAGGAAGAAATTCTGAGTATGCTGGAAAGAAAATGTTAACCAATTAGAATCCTTTAACCTGTTGAGCAAGGAGATGGCCCAAGGTGAGGAATTGGGTGGACTGACTGACCCGCGTTGGATTGAGGGCTGCGTGCAGTATTGCGGAGAAGCTGCGTAAAGACAGCCATGGGTGCCCAGTGATACTCCAACGACTACAGTACCTGCTCTTTGAGTTTGTTTTATGTGATTAAGAGATTCAGCTCTGTTGCTTTCCTTCTCTACCATTTATCTTTGGGACTTTTTGCTGCAAAGTTGCTTTTTTTTAAATCCCAAAAGTGAACCCGAATAGGAAAGGAAAACATTATAAACAATATATATGTTGGCTAAATTTGGTCAGGAAAGAGATTGATGTGATTTTATTTATTTATAAATGTGATTTTATTGATTTAATTTATTCAGTTTGTCTTTCAGTGTGAAGCACTGGGCTGGGAGACAAATTAGGGAAGAGTTGAGTAGTAGATTTGTTGGGGAGGTGGGGTTGTCCAGGCCCTGCAACCAAATTTTGCGGAACCGGGGATTGAACTCAGGCTCTTGTGCTTGCCAGGGAAGTGCTTATTCCACCGAGCCATCTCCCCGGCCCCTTAAGCAACCAAATTCCATTACCTTTCTGAGCCTGTTTCTGTCAGGTGAGAAAATACCTTAGCAGTCATTCATTCCGCCATGTATGCAGAGCTAGCATACCTGCCACAGGGTTACCCAGCACCTACGACAGAGAACTTGTTATGTACCAGAATGGCAGAGCAACCCAATCCCTCTAGACATCCCTCTTGGAAAATTCTTTATGTTGAATCTACATCTGTTTCTCTCCAGTTTGCCATCTTTGGATCTGTACAGAATGTTGAATACTGCTTCCACAAATATTTGAGGACTGCTAATACATTTCCTTCTTCTACTCACTCTACAAGGCTCCTTTTCTTCCAACTAAACATGCCTGTTATTTCAAACAGGGAACCAGTGTGGGGCAGTGGAAAGAAGGCCGGCTTTGGAGCCAGATGCATCTGCCTTCCATTCCCACTCCCTTCACACAGTAACATTTAGTACTCTGAGCTACTGTGTCTTTTTCTCTGAGATATGTGAAAGGAAATAGTCATCTAGCCAAACTTACTTGAGGATTACAGACAAACTGGGTGACGAACTATGTTCATAGTTGAGCTTCAGTGGCATGATTTCCACTCATTTTTTAGTTGACCTCTGCACATGTTGCTGTTTATGTATCTCTTAGTACCTTCTCTATAAAATAGAATAAAATACTCTGTGAGGTCTAACTAGCAGAACAGTGAAGGATTAGCTTTTTCTGGGTACTTCTCTATAGTCTGCAGTCACAGTAGATTTTTTAAAAACTCTCACACTGACTCAGTAAATTTTTTGTCAATGGAAAACTTGAGTTCTTAGAGTGTTACCAACTTTCTCCAGTTCTGAGCTTTTAACATTTTTTTTTGAACCTATAATTACAGCTCCTAAAAATGGCAGTCCCAGTGTTCTACTATGTTGTCTTCACAATTATTCTTGCATTTGTCATATTCTTGGTCTCAGGATTAGAAAAATTCAATTATTGAGTCTAGGGTGCCAGCCCAGCTGATCTCCTGCTGTTGTGAATCAGTGAGATGGTAAATGCTGAGATTTCTGTGCTAAGTTTTGCACAGATCTGAGCTCTTTTTGTTATATACATCTGTGTTAGAATTGTGATGTCTGATAAGCTGCTGTCTGAGGAAATTTTGCTGCACGTGATGTCAGCCAAGGACAGTATTCGGAGGAACAGAAAGAGTTCCCTAAGCTAATGGGGAACTTTGCATTTATGTATGGCTATATGTTTTATCAGATACTCTCAGGAGGAGATTCTTTCTTCAGGAAGCCAGGCACAGTTAGAACATTACTATCTGGGGCTGAGAAGATGGCTCAGTGGAATAATCGCTTCCCTGGCAAGTGCGGGGACTTGAGTTCAATCCCCTGCTTCCGGAAAAAAAAAAAAAAAAAGAAGAAGATTACTTATCTTCATCTCCTGGGGCATTATGGTTTCTTCCAGGACTTCTGAAAGCATTAACTGGGCTGATCTGTCACATGATCTGTTTTTCCCATTCCTTGCCTTTGTGGCAGAGCTGATTGTAAACTGGCCTTTACTTAAACAAATTCTGGGTTCCTAATGCCTATTTCAACCTCCATCCCTCCTTCTGCAAGGAAGTTTTCCCTACTTAGTGCTGAGGACCTCTCCTAAGAGCCAGACTTGAAATTGGTATTGTTTTGGAGAGCTTTCTCTCACCCCCTCCCTTTTCCTCAGGTGTTTAAATAGTTTCTCCCTTAAGTCTTATCTACTTGTTCCATATAAGTACATTTGTTTGTGGTCTTCAAAATATGATCATTTTGGGGGCATTAAGTCCATTAATTAGAAAATTATCTTCATCTTGTATGCTGGGCCCTCTGACCTGGTGAAAATGAGTGTGAAATTTTTGTGGGACTCAAAGGTTTCATTGACAATAAGTATCAAAAATATATAATACCAAGGCTTTTGTCAACAGTTTAAAATAGGAATGCCTTGACAGTGTTGAAAGGACCAATTTAAATTTCTCTAAGTAATTCAGTCTTTAGAAGGTAGTAGCCAGTTAATACAGGTGGTGATCCTTGATTTATAAAGGGAGTAATTATATTTTAAGTGATCAATTAGTTTCAGAGTGTTAAATCCATCTGCATTTCTTTAAGACAAATTCCAGATTCCTTACGATGAACTCCTCTTTCTAGGTTAATTGTTTTGCAATTGTTTTGCCTGTTGGTGTCCAAAAAGGCGATTTCCCTCAAGGTTTTGCGGTCTGGAACCTCCAGTGCTTTGCAAATGCCAACCCCTCTGGCTGGAATGTTCTTTGTCTCTCTGGTAAATGTCTATTCATTATTCAATATATCCCTTCCCCCTCTCCTTCCTTAATTACTTCCTCCCCTATAGCCCTCAAATTCTTGTACTTATTCATTCAGTATTTGTTAGGGGCCTGTATTGTGACCGGCACTGTGGCGGGCTTTGAGGATACAAAAGGTGAATAATACTTGGACTCAGCTGCTGAGGGCCTTATGTGTTGGGAGGAGGAGGACTTGTCACAAAATGTTACTGAGAAATAAAAAGAATTTTTTAAAAATTTAAGGGTCGCTATACCTCCAGATGCCAGCATCTTTCTCTGGGGTGGGTCTTTTCTCATTCATTTTGTACATCCTCACCCTGGGCTCTTAGCATACTGGATGGTGCTAAGCAAGCATTTGTTTCCTGACCTCCTCCATTGGTCCTTGGGAGAAGTATCCCCAGTACTCCGTCACATGTTCTGATGACACGCTCTTAGATGATGGCTTCTGCAGTGGGTGGCCCTAAGCTCCTGGTCGGTAGTTAGATGCCCCAGGGTACAGTTAACCAGGCAGTTGGCCTTCTGTCGAATTGTGCCAGACTGTACTTAAGGACTGTGGAGTCACAGAACTGCCGAGGGAGGGGTGGAAAAGAAGCCTGCAGCGCCCCTGCTGGAACAGTCACGACAGGGCCCAGGCCTCGCACGCGGTCATTAAAATTTCAATGAACAGCCTGAAAATGCATACAGTGATGTCCTATACTTTTGAAGGTGTATTAGAAGTCCTTTAAAAGGATTATAGATTTTTAAAAAATGACTTCTTTCCTATACCTTTAGGACCCTTGCATTGGTCGCATCATACACAAATAAAGAGGGGCTTGCACTCCTGATGGTGCCGTGGGTCCCGCGCCTTGCAGGACGGGCGCAGCGGTGGCCTGAAGCATGCCGGCCACGTTGCGCTGCTGTAGAAAGAACGTGCCTGGCGCCTTGTGGTGGGCACAGTGATTGAAACCAGACTTTCTGCAACTTTGGTTTGCCTTGCTCCGAAGCAGTCATCCTGTGAATGTGTCTGCTAGCCCAGCTGAGGGTGCTGCAGAGCCTGTCCTTCCCTAGCTACATGTTTGCCCCTTGGTCGATACTATAGTTAGGGGCTTAGTCAGATCTTTCGGTCGTGGGTATGTATAGGTTTCAGCATCCGCGCTTCAGGCACAAAACAGGAGTTTCTACTCAGGTATGCAGCCTGGTTTCGCCCTAGGGCCCAGGAACCTGTGGGTGGTCTAAGGGAGTGTCGGGGTCTGCGGGCTCTGCCATCTTTACCCGAGGCATGCCTCTGAGGAAGGATTTTGCACCAGAACCTTGAGCTCAGGGTTGGGACCGGGGTCTCTGAAGGATCTGCAGGGCTGTGGTGGGGAGTTGTCCCCCCACCCCCCGAAGGTGCCGGTGAGTGGGGCGCCTCATTTCTCTGGTGGTAGGGCTGCAGGGAGGAGGGGCGCTCTGCAAAGAGAGCGAGCGGGAGGGGCGCTGCTGCGGCGGTGGGCGGGTCAGGGGCGGGGCGGGGTGGGCTCTAAAAGTCGGCGCCCGCTAGCCCGGTGCTGCCGTGGCCACCGGCGCATTCCAGCGCGTTCCCGCGGGCAGCGGGCAGCGGGCAACGGGCAGCAGGCAGCGTTGGCCTCATTGCTTCCTCTGCGGCAGCCTCGCGTCGCCATCTAGCAGAGTGCCGCATCGGAGCCCCAGGAGCCGCTCACTGCCGCGGTTGCTCTGAGCGGACCCGCACGCTGTGCCCAGGCCACCCCTGAGCCTGCACTGCTGCGGGTGCCGCGGTGCGCCCCGAGCTCCGCAACCCTGCGGCGGGCAGCATGGGATAATGCAGCCATGGTGCGCCGAGATCGTCTCCGCAGGTGGGTGCGGCCTCCAACGGGGTGCGAGGGGGTGTGGCTGGCCAGGTCCGAGCCTTACGGCTTCACCCGGTGGCGAAAACCCCACCCGGTCGATGGCAGCGCTGCTGGCTTGGAAGCGGAGTCGCTCCTGTCGTTGGTAGGGGGGTGGCCCTCAGTGTCCCTGGTTTAGGATTTTTAAACCCTGAATCTCCCAGGTGAGATTTAGGATTTTTAAATCATTGCCTCTCCCTTGCGTGTTTTCGGATCTCTAGACTATAGTAATACTGTTCTACCTTTGTACAAACTGGGGCTTTTAGACCCCAGTTATTGCCGTGGTGTGACTTAGGATTTTTAGTCGCTGAAATGGCTCTGATGGGATGTAGAATTTGTAAAGACCGGGTTATTGCCACGTCGCGATTTCGGATTTCTAGACCCCAGCATGGCCCTGATGCAATTTAAGATTTTAAAACCCCGCTATTGCCGTGGGGTGATTTCATTCCTTGGTTGTTATCACCGTGTTGTGATTTAGAATTTCTAGCCGGAAACGCCCAGGTGGGATTTAGCATTTAACATGATTTTCGCTGTGGCATGACCTAGGATTTCTAGAACCGACAGCGCCCTAGGAATTCAAGGAATTGCCGCGGCCGGATTTAGAATCTCAAGATGCGGGTATTGCCGCGGCACGACGCTGACCGCGCAGCGTTACAGGACCGCAGAGGAGTACCTGGACCTTGCCGAGCTCTGGGCGCTCAGTCAGTATTCTTTGGATGTTACTAAGTGGAAGCGCAGGGGGAAGAGGGATGCGACCGAATTGTCATCACAGTGCTAGGAGGTCTTTGCTTTGGATTAGATTTCCAAAGTATGCGTCGTTTCACAGCGATGCCGTCAGGTGGGCAGATTTGATGGTCTTAGATGAATATTTCCCTGTCCCTCTTTTACAAGATGAAGAAATCAAGACTCAGAAAGGTTAATTTCCAATTTGTTAACTGAAGTTTGCTTCATATTCTTGAATTATGGCTCCATCAAATAATGGGGATTCAACCCAAAAATGTTTGTTTTGCCTACTGACTACCTGATTGATTAATAAAACCCTGAAATGTTGTTGGAGCATTTTTACATGTTGGAACATGTAATTAAGACAAGAGAATGGCTCCTTGGAGGGTTGCGTCTTTGCTTTCTGGGAGTGAAAGAGGGGGATGTGGTGGCTGTGCAGGAGCGGAGTGCGGGTGTCCAGTCCTTCGTTTTTTACACTCCCGCTAGCAATATTACTAGAGGCCCCCTAATTTGCCGCCGTTGGAGACCATCGCTGGCTCTGCTGAGTCATTGCACGTCCCGCTGCTAAGATCTGAATGAGTGCTACTAGAGGCAACGTGAAAATGTATAGTGCTAAGACAGTACCTAAAACCTAATGCTTTTTGCCATTTACCTTTCAAGGATCTATTGGGCTTTGGCCTGTTCCTATTTCAGGAAGCAAACTGTGATAAACATCAAGTTCCTGCATTTTTGAAATCATGTCTAGTATTAAAAGTAGAACTAGATTTTTGTGTCTTGTTTTACAGATAGATACTTTGGGAAATGGAATACTTTGCCTTATAATCCTTAAGGCATGGACAGGGAGGCTGAGATTCTTCAAGGGGCATGGTTAGATTACCACTGTGGGACTGTCAGTTTGTTTATTTTTAATTTTTTAAAAGCATTTTACGAGTTGGCTTAGTTTGTATTGGAGATTATGGCCAGATATCAGGTAATGGGATTGTAGGATGTGTCCACTAGGACTTCGGCAATTGATTTACTTTATTTGTAGTTATATTCTTGACATCTCTAATTCTAGTTTTGGGGAGTATTGTTTTATATTGGATGTTTTGAGAAAACTTCTGACAGTTTTTTTCCTGGTGAGCATTAGAAGTCACAGATTAGACAAAGGAAACTATTTCTGATTCCTTTTTGACACTTGTAGTCAGTGTGGATGAACTGATCTTAATGGACCTTTGAAGTTCTGGAAATGGCAAGGGTAGGTGTACAAACCAGTGCTTCTCTCTAGAGATAAAACTAATTCCAACACATCAGGTACGAACCTAATTTGTGTGTGTGTGTGTGTGTGTGTGTGTGTGTGTGTGTATGTAGGTTCAGGAAGCAGATCCCATGAAATTAAATGGGAATTTCCTCAGCTTTCTGCTAAGAAAAGCAGAAATGTAATCAGCTTCCCAGACTTCTCAAAGAGATTAGATATTTGGGGTCAGGACAAAGCTGCTTACATTGGAATATACTCTGCAAGAGCTATCTTCTTGCTTGAACAGCCTCTGCCTGTGCAGTTTCTCACCCTGTTTCTACATAGTAGTGCTAAATAGGGCTTCACTTAGGCCAGAAGGTTGATAAATATTAAAAATTAGGAACCTCTTTGCTTAAGGATATGTGATATTTTAAATACACACAGGCTTAAGACAGTAGTACCTTGCATGCACTTTAAACATTTTATTGGCGGTGGCTGCTGAGTAGGTGGTAGAATTTTGAGAGTAAATATAAAGGAAATTATTTTTTCCCTGGAAAAACTTGGTAAAAGCCATTGAAACCTTAGTGGGTATCAGAAAGAGCTCACAGGGAGAAGCTGGGGGAGGGGAATGGAAATAATTACATATTGAAATATCTTTCCCCTTAAAACTAGATTGGCAAGCCAATGTGTGATTATCCTAGCAGACAGAAGCAGTCACATTCTTATTGTTAAGCTTTTTGGTATGGTCCTTATGGGGGACCATGTAGTCACCACATGGTTTCCCACTCCATGCTACCAATTCTGGTTTGCAGATATGTACAACACCCTTCACCCTTTCTCCACAGGATGAGGGAGTGGTGGGTCCAGGTGGGGCTCCTGGCTATGCCCCTGCTCGCCGCCTACTTGCACATCCCACCCCCTCAGCTCTCCCCTGCTCTTCATTCATGGAAGACTTCTGGCAAGTTTTTCACCTACAAGGGACTGCGCATCTTCTACCAAGGTAAGAACTGACCACTGGAAGATCCTGAAGACATGGGTCACTCAGGTCCTTGCTGACATACTTGTTTTGCACCCAGTGATAGGGGACAGTAGCTCCTTTTTATGAACTGTGATGGAAGGAATGGAGTATCTCCTCTTATTTGCTTGTGAGCAGGGAGATTCAGAAAGCTACTGGGAAGGTAGGGGGTAAAACCGAGATTACAATCTTGTGCACTTGACTTTCTAGTAAAAATATTTTTTTCCAGCTTAATATGTACTCAGATAGTGGTTTTCTCTTTTGAGCACCCCTAGTGTCAGGTAGAATGTATGATATTCAGAGATGGAACCATTGTTTTTCTCCCTCCCATCCCTGATTGCATTTTATTGAATTGTTTCCTGTAAAGACAATTTGTTATATGTTACCAAATGTGATTTAAGTCTTTCACTGTTGTACAAATTAATCTGTTAATGATAATTATTGACTATTTATCAGATAAGTATCATATGCCAGGCATTGAGTTACATTTTCAGCCTTCATTGCACCATTTAATTTTCAGAACAACATTTGGAAATAGGTACCATTGCATTTCATTTCATAGGCGAAGAAACTGACAGATTGGAAAAGATTTCTTTTGGGCGGGGGTCAAGAGCAATAACGAAAAATGTTTGTCATAAACCGTTTTTCATTATTGCTCCTGACCTCCTCTCATTTGCTATATCCAATAAGTGTAAGTATGTAATTTTCTTTATGATGGTTGTTTGGTTTGTTTCCAGATTATCAATATTTGACATTGTATGGGTTCTTAAGAATAAAGTGCCTAAGCTAAAGCATACAAAAATTTTAATGGGTCCCAATTAAACTATTTTTGAAAATTGTCTAACCAAATTTTTATGCTATTGGCAGTATATGAATGACTAGTTTTAATCCAATACTATTAACAAGCTATTTTTATCCCTTGGCTGTCTTTAAAGCTATTTAATATTTCCAAGTTGTAATAGACATTTAAAAATGTGTTTATATTGATTGACACTTTGTAGTTCAGAGAATTTTGTAGTTGTCCGAGCATTATGCTTTTGATGTTGGATTGGTTTGCTTCTGTTGAAGTACTAGATAAACAGCATAAACTAAGGTACTCACTGGGAAAATCTGTGATACCGTAGAGAATTTTTGTGATAAATTAGTGATAAGGTATAAATCGTTTTTACCTTATATTGTGCTTGTTTTTAACTTTCAAAGTTTGCTTTTTAGTATAAAAATCTAGGTGAAGGGGGGAGAAGTGGCTTTCAAATTCTATAATATAAAGGGTGTATGTTATTTACATTTTTTTTTTTGTATTTTAGTAAGGGTCTACAGGGTCTCACTACATAGATTGGACCAGATTCATAGTGATCTACCTATGTTCAGCCTCTCAAAGAGCTGGGATTACAGGCACCGGCCACCACGCCCAGTCTCAATCGCCATCTAAGCACCCCCCGGGAGGTGGGGGCGGCACAACACATCGGGGATCGAACCCTGGTCCCTGCACCTGCTTGCAGGCTCTTTAATCTGCTGAACTATTTGACTGGCCCTCTACATTTTTAATATATAGATTCAAAAAAATTGCCTGTTTTATATATGTATTTTAATATATAGATTCAAAAGAGAAAGTGCCTAAAACAATAAACTTGTATTTTAAAAAGCAATAATCATGGTTAATGACATTACTTTGATTCTTGTTTGTACTAGATTAGATTTTTAGCGTTTAAGATTCTTTTTACAGGGAATTTGCCTAACTAATCTCTT
Source organism: Tympanoctomys barrerae (assembly GCA_002564285.1). Classification (NCBI taxonomy): domain Eukaryota; kingdom Metazoa; phylum Chordata; class Mammalia; order Rodentia; family Octodontidae; genus Tympanoctomys; species Tympanoctomys barrerae. The sequence continues at coordinate 11,443 of NDGN011474901.1, forward strand.
TCCTTTTTCCCAGATTCTGTGGGTGTGGTCGGAAGCCCCGAGATAGTTGTGCTTTTACATGGCTTTCCAACTTCCAGCTATGATTGGTACAAGGTAATGCGATCAATTTCTAGATCCCACTATATCTTTAAAAAATCCACAATCTAGGATTTTCTTGTCAGCATCAACAGACTCTTGCACATTTGAATTGTTTAATAATAGCATCGACATTGAACTGTTTCTCATTTACGCTACCAGAGTAGAACAACTCTTTGGCAGCCCCGAAGGACCACTGCCAAGTTAAAAATGCTGGTGTCTTGTCCTTGATAGAGATTTATTACTAGGAATCAAGCACTTGCCAAGAGAATCACCTGTGCGGACTGTCATGGCTTCGTGAGACTTTCGCTTTATTGAGTAGTTTGCTTATCCACATCTGCCCCTTTGAGATTGGGATGAAGCTTTTGCTGCTGTGGGTGAGAGGAGGGGCAGGATAGGAGCACAAAGTCCAAATCAACTTTTTTGCCTGACAGATTTGGGAAGGTCTGACCCTGAGGTTTCATCGAGTGATTGCCCTTGACTTCCTAGGCTTTGGCTTCAGTGACAAACCAGTAAGCAACAACTCTACTGGGCTGGTATTGGGGGTGGGATAGGTGTGCATGGAGTGGTTAGGTCAGCAGACATCTGCAGTTGTGACTTTATCCTGTGTATCTGGCCTTTTTTTTCCTTAGAGACCACATCACTATTCCATATTTGAGCAAGCCAGTATTGTGGAGGCTCTTTTGCGGCATCTGGGGCTCCAGAACCGTAGAATCAACCTGTTGTCTCATGACTATGGAGATATTGTTGCTCAGGAGCTGCTTTATAGGTAAGTGAAGCCAGACTTCTGTTGCCCTAGCTTAGGATGCTGGGAAAAATAAATAGTTCCTGGATCCCATTTGGTTCTTTCCCTGGGGAGACTGTCTTCACTGCTATGTTGATCTGTTTGCTCAACTACATGCGTTTCTCCATCCTCTTCTCCAGGTACAAGCAAAATCGTTCTGGTCGGCTTACCATAAAGAGTCTCTGTCTGTCAAATGGAGGTAATGGTCTTGGTGGTAGGTGGAATTGGGGTATAGTCTAGAAGGGCTGCCTCAGATGTTATGGGACAATAAATGATAACCTGATGATACCGTAAACAGACAAAATAAAACTAGCTCTTTTGCCTTTCCTTTGTGCTGTGAACTGCTTTGATGGCCGAATGACATTTACAGATCTTTTTTCAGAATACTGATTTTAGATATAGAAAATAAGACCAACGGGAGTACAAAGGAAAGTGATTATATTGAATGCAATCAATTAGAAGCTGCATGATAGCCATATGTATTTTTTTTTTGTTGCAGTTAGACTTAATAGTGGGTGTAGGAAAGCTGATTAGGGGTACAAAGGCTGTTTTACTGTAAGAACTGCAGTGGGTTAAGACAGAAGGGTACAGGTGCTTCTGCTATGTGTATAGTATTAGTGTTTGATTCTTAAGCTCTTAGATGTCAGGACCAAGTCTCAGTTAGAAATTAATGATCCTGGATTAGACTTTTTACAGTACCTTGTTTTATTTTGTGTGCCCCTGACCATGTAAGTGTCCACTGAGTGCCTTATGGGCAGCTTGGGAGAGGAGTCATAGTGTTCTGTGTTTCTTCCACTGACTCTGGAATGGAAAAGGAAAAACTAGTTATTTATTTTTTTTTAAGATTTATAATTACTGAACAATTCCTGTGTTTGGAGACCAGATTAACACTGTGTTCTGAATTGAAAAGTGAGTCAGGGCCTCATAATCGGCATTGTATATGAAAATATGAATGGTTTTTCCCACTTTTCTACCTTTAAAATGGGGAAGTAATTCTAGTGGGCCATAATTTTCCCAGCGGAATTTGAAGTTGCTTGGTGAAGTAGTTATATGACACTACAGTGGCATTTTGCTTAATCAGGGGATACACATGTGTACTGTCCATTATTGATGAAATACTGTCAAGGAGTACATGTCTGTACTAAATTTTTATTTGTAAACCTGTTTTGGCAGTAAATATCTCAAAGGTGACATTGAATAAAGTCATTAGTCTCCATTAATGGGTTTGCATTTGACCTAAGTTTTTTGTTTTTGTTTTTGTTTTTTTTTTTTTATGAGCAGAATATATTTATTGAGAGAATATTGAGAGAAAGAAAGCTCCTGTCCAAGAGAGGGACAGGAGGGGGGCCTAAGCGGATAGTTC
>NDGN011474916.1:0-11219 GCA_002564285.1 Tympanoctomys barrerae
TTTTTTTATTTTAGGGAAGGGTCTACAGGGTGTTCAGGGTCTCACTACTAGATCAGACTCAGTCATCCACCTGTTTACAGCCTCCCGAGTGCTGGGATTACAGGCACACGCCACCACACCCAGTCTCAATCGCCAGCTCGTGAGCCCCCGGGGCAGGGCCAGCAAGGCAGGCCTGGGTGATTGAATTCCCAGCCTGCACCAGCTTGCAGGTTCTTCAATCCACTGAGCTATTTGGCCGGCCCTTTGTAGGGAGAATTCCTAACTCTGAGTGTAGATTTAATGCCAACAACCCAGCCTCATAATTTTGGTAACATTCATGAGTATTTTAATGCTGTCCCTTGGGTAGAATGCACACAGAAAGAGTTGACACAGCAGAAATAGTCACAAAAAATTATTAAAATTCATCTTTTGGGTTTTTTTTGAGACATGGTCTCACTATGTAGGCAAGACTGGATGGCCTGGATCTCACTATGGGGCCCAGGCTGGCTTCAAGTTTGCAGTGATCCTTCTGCCTCATCCTTCCAAATGCCGGATTAGAGCATACACCACTATGTCCAGCTAAAATTAATCTGGGTAATATCATTTCAAGTCTACTTACTGGGGAAGTTATGTAGAACTTTTCAATTAAATTCATGCTAAACATGCTAAGTGCTGCATGAGGGCACTATTTAGGAATGTTAGATGGTAAGGACAAGGTCAGGCAAACCTGTAACCAAAGGTTTAACATTTAAATAAAAGCCCAAAGACAGTTTTTGGGACCTTGAACTTTGCATGGTATTATTGATGTGTGTGACAGGAAGGGCTTTTTGATAGACTCTTGTCCTTTGCATAACTTTTAAAGGGTTTATTTTGATTTCTTCCTTCAAGTGCAATGATAAGTACTTGTCAAAGACACATATCAAAGCTTCTGTTGGGCAGATGGACCTTCTGGCTAGGAGAGGAAGACTGGAAGACGGAGAGAAGGTGAAGAAGGCTGAAGCACAAATGAGTTTATCATACGATGTAAAGTTAAAACATTAAGTAGAAATGAAGGACAATGAACATCTGATATTATCAGGCACATAATTCCAAAGTTTAGTATTCATGCAAAACAATCATGTTTTAAGGCATGTTCAGAGCAACAAAAGGAACCGGACCCCCCATGAAGCACCATTGTCCACAGAGCTTCCTAGGACGATGGAAATGTTCCATAGCTGCACTATATTTCAGATACCAGGCCATGTTGACCCCTTAACACTAGACTAGTACACCTGAGGACCAGAAATTTAATTTTAATAATTTAAGTTTATTTGCTTTTTGGACTCTCGGATCAGGGTCAGACACTAAGCATCAGGGTCTCGCGCGCACTGGCTGCACTGAGCCGCCCCACCAGAACACAGACTCTGAATGCTTGTAGCCTCCGTGATTTCAGTGTCACTCTGGACTGTGAACTCCACAATGCATATTTCGCCTGGTAGAAGGGCCCAGATAGCTGAAATGTGCCCCATGTACTCATATGTTATATTTTGAAAGTGTGTTTATAAGAAGCAAAGTGGGGTGGAAAATTGGTTCCCTAATGAATTTTTCACAAAAGAAACTTAATCATCACATGAGTCAACTAGAGCACTATGTTGTACAACAGGATTGAAAGTAGTTCCCACCTTTGGGGAAAAGTACCAAGGTTAAGCTGTGTCACTATTACCTGTTAGGATCACACGGCTCGAGTATAGGGATTTCTGCAGCCAACAGCTACTTTTACATAAGAATCAATGTCCCCATTCCCACTGATTCAGGAAGAGATTGGTCCCAGGGCACAGGGTGGGGACTTTGATTAAGATCAAGAAGTCAGTCCCCAAACCTCTTATCCGTTTTGGACACAATCCTGAGTTGCCAGCTGCACTCTGTTTTAGCACACAAAGAAATGTTGTACGACTTTCATAGCTTCTTGTGAGGAGTCAGCTGTTCCTCTATTGGTTTTCCCTTATAAGTGAGGTGTTATTTTTCTCATGTGGTTTTCAGGGTTCTTTTCTTTGTGTTCAGTTTTCCAAAGTCTTATCATGGCAGGCTTCAGGCTCATTCTTTTTGTAGTCTGCAGCCTTATGTTGATGGCTTTTGCCGAGTTCTGGGTGGTTGCAGATACTGTTTTATTCGTTACTCTTTCAGCACATGCCTCCCTACTCAGCCTTGATTGGCAGTTGAGAGGAGCATTTCCTTGTGACTATGGGAGAACAGTCACCTGAGAACTCCAGCTCCCACTGTGGTGCTGCTGAGTCTTTGCTGGGTAGAACCCTCAGGACTGCATTGTCCCTGCTACAAATGTGATCTATGCTGGCACCTGCCTGGAGGATGGAGGTGTAGTGTGGTCATTATCCCTTGGCAGTGATGAAAGTCCCAACTCCCACCAGGCATCCTTGGATACGATCCCAACTGGAGGAGGAAGAGGTGCTGCTGATCACTGTGTTGGCCAAGAAGTGCTCTTCATGTAGTCTCCACTCACACAAGAGGAGAGGCCTGTCACCAGCTGTCAGCGTGGAAGTCTTAGCTCCCTACCCAGCCTTCTGCAACATGACCTAGGGGTCTGGGTGCCTCATAACACCCGGTAAGGGAGGGGAGCCTGGGTCCCCATTTAGTCCTTGTTGGAAAGGATGGATGTGGCCCCGGTTTTCTCCATGGTGTTTGGCTTCAGTAAAACAATCTGACAGTTTTCCATCTTGATAGGCTGCCCCTTTCTTCCTTCAGTTAGACACAGCAGGTTGTTGGGTGCTCGTATTTGTTTACGTTTTTAAAAAATAAATTGAGTTACTACCCAAGTCATTTGGACTGAGCTGCATCTATGTATGTATGTATATGTATGTATGTATGTATATGTATGTATGTATGTATTTATTTTCAGTCTCACTAAGTCATTAAATTGCCCAGTCTGGCCTTGCAATTGCAAGCCTCCTGCCTCCGCTACACAAAGTGCTAGGATACACAGGCATGGGCCACTGCACCTGGTTGGGTGTTTTGCATTGCTAGCTTTCAACTTATTCATCTCCAAGACTCAGAACCATGAGGCAAAAAGAAATTCTAGAGAGCTTGTCACCCCTGGTGTAGTATTCAAGGCATATCATTTGGACAATTACACAGTGGTGTTCTTGCCATGAGCCAGGCATTGTTCTGAAAAAATTACATATATTTCATGCTTGTCGTAAGTTTTTCAGCAGATATTTTTATTTGCCCAATGTTCCTGAGATGTCGCAGTAACTGACTATGTTGTCAGCAGGGCTGGGTCTCACACTTCACATGTTATAAAGAAAGGCCTGGGCCTGAAGGTTCCCAGAAGAGGACCTCTGAGCTCCAAGAGCAGTTTTTAGGTGGCTGAGGTTTTGGGCCATGTGGCATCACAGTGACTGCTGGAGGCTGGTTGCTGAGCAGCACACACTAGTCACATGGGTGCTACAGATGTCTCTGAAGGACCCCGATGAAGACCCCATAGCATGTGTGCCACACACTCCCTCTAGAAGGACTGAGCATTTGCCACGCAACTCTGCTGGGAGCCACCAGCTAGAAGACTGTCTCTTTCCTTCAGGATCTTACCCTTCATACCTTTTCTTCTTGCTGTGTTTCATTTGGATTTTGCACCTTGTAAAGCATAACTCCATAACTCTTCTGAGTCTCTTGAATCCTCCTACTGGATCTCAAAGCCTTACAAAGGTGCTGGAGACCTCAGACACCAACCAGGGCCATGTGGTGAGGGAAGACGATCTTGGTCCATAGCACACGTGCACATGGCCCCAGGGCTCACTATGTGGGTCCTGATGGTGACTGCATTACACGATGTGTGGCAATCAGGCCACCAACGTTGGCTTCCTTTGAACAAATCTTTTATTTTGTTCACAATTCTACCTTGAGCTCATTATTTTTTTGCTGGCAGAAATCTCTTTTGAATTAAAAAGATGAAAAATTGAAGACTTTGCTTCATATCAAAGAAAACCAGACTCAGACAAAGCCATTCTTTATGCATGTCAGGGAGGAGGAGAGACCGCTGCTGGTATCACACTGAGAGCTCGCTGAGTCACCAGTACAAACCCAGGCTGGACCCAGAGCGAGGGCACATCAGGTTTCAGCCTCCAACTAATTCTCCACGCCATGGGGCTCCAGATGTTGTGAGAAGTGGGTCAGGTCATTGTTCATCATTACAGCAATTTGAATCATAAGTGCATCATCCAGTCCTACATTTAGGAAAGATCATGATGTTTTGTAAACTGTCAGTATATAATGCAAGCCTTATAAAGTAATAATAAAAATTGCATCTTGCTCTCTCACAGCATTTTCTAGCCATCATTTCACTCTTGGGAGCAGCTAATTCTCGCCCACCCACACTTGTTCCCAAGAGCCCAAGCACTCTTGTGATTTATGTCATTTGTGTGTCTTTCCCTGTGTGCTCTATAAACTCAAGGTCAGACTGAGCCAGGAGGTTTCACCAGGATTTTTGGTCTCTCTGGGGCTGTGGTCTTCTCAGACATCAATCCCAGAAGGATTGCTAGGTTATTAAAATTAATTAATATAATTTTATAATTAAATTTCATAATGTTAAGCTCTTAATTATCCCTTGAGCAAGAAATTGGGAGCCTGTGGCTTCTCTCCACTACCTACCCGCTCCACGTGGAAATCAGCATGTACCACGCAGTCCACTGGGGAGGGCAGTGGAGGAGGACGAGCTTCATCCACAAGCGCCCAGTGACTGTTGTCCTGACAACTCACGGAGGCTCTGTGGTTGACGGTGTCCAAACCAGTACTTCAGGCTGGCTCCCAAGTCTAGACTTTTGAAAAAATATTTTCTTTTCAGTTTATGAAAAATAAAATAAAATTTCATAACAATAAGAGATAAAAAATAGCTAATAAACTGTGTATCACTGTCTTCAGTGTGGTCAGTCAGAGTATAGAATATGGGCCCGAATGTTTCTCACTGACAAAGAGAAACAAACAGATAATTGCACAAATCTTTCTTTTCAGTGAACTAGTAGAAACTACAGTATAAATGAAACAAATGAGCATATACATTAAAATATTTTTTGAAAAACAGAATAGGGAATTTGAGGAATTACTTTAACTTCTCCCTACTTCCTATTTATTGGCCATCTATACACCCCTGTCTCTAAAAAAAATATATATATATATAATATTATATATAATACATATATAATATATATTATATGCATGTATAATGTACATATAATTTTTCTTGCATAAGACAAACCATGTGATATTTACTTTTCTGTGTTTGTTGTGTTTCACTCAAGTAGCACAACCACCATGGAAATCAGTGTGGAGAATCTTCAAAGCAAAAAGCAGAAATTCCATTTGGCTCAGCTAATTCCCCTTCTAGGTATTTTCCAAAAAGAATTAAAAATCAGCATGTCACAGGGACATGTGTGTAATCACATTCACAGCAGCACATTCTGTCATAGCTAGATCTTGGAAACAGTGCGTATGTCCACTCACTGATGAATGAGTAGGGAAAATGGGATATTTGCGCAAAGTGGAGCACTACTGTGCCAGAAAGATGGATTAGCTTGAGGCGTTTGTAGGCCAGTGTTTGCACCTTGAGTCTGTACTTCAGCTCTTCATTACACAGCCGTTGGCTCTGTGTAGGAGCTGAAGTTGCAGTTAAAGCTCCAGGTGTGGCACCTCGCATCGCCTCTTGCTCTCTCTGATGTGAGTTCAGAGGGGGGTTTGTGGGGATCCAGGAAATGATGCCCCAGTGTGAGGGCCTCCAAGCCAAAAGCTCCTCTCTGCCACCCTGTGCTCTCTCTCTCCGTGCCACTCCCATGCAAGCTGCAGTGAGGAGAGTGAGTTCACTGCTGGAATGGTCCCCTGTGTGATGCTGTCCGGTGTTCTTATGCACATAAAGGCTACACGGTATTCTTTATGGGAGAAATCTATGTCTCACAGAGGCCTTTGCCAGGCGAGTTACAGGGCTATTGCCAGGAGCTCCATGTCAGTGCCTCAACACTCTACATTGAATAAGGGATCTTTAAGTAGATTGGTCATCTGTGTCAAAATCATGTATTGATCATACACACAAAATTTGTGAGAGGACTTCAGGAAGACGGCAGGCATAATAGTAAGCAGAAACGAAGCAGCCTCTGTAAGATTTGGAATTAAGAAATGAAAGAATAGTAACGTGGAGAAGAAAGGAGGAAGGGAGATTGATTCTCAGCACACAGGAAGGATCTGAAAGAAAGGCTGGAACATGCAGAGAAACCAAGGAGATAACCACAGCCTTGAGGCACAGAGAAATTGCTCTTCTTGTTGTTGTTCACTTAATTTGGTATTTTTTAAAAAATAGATCATCTGTTTTAATTTGTTCCTAAATGTAACCATTGTTTTTAGTTTTCTTTTGTTTTTGTTTTTAATTTTTCCTTTTTCTCTCCTGTCTTTCTCGTCAGTTTCCTGAAGCTTGAGTAATTTTCCTTTGCCATTTAGCTCTGCTTCTAATCTTCCTTCTTCTATTAATTCTCTAGATTTCCTCTTAACTTTTTAAATTTTCTTCACTGAAGGTAAAAATGACTTAATTAAGTACATTTTTAAAATGTGTTTGGTACAGGACACCACTACTCAGCTCAGACTTGTAGTGATCCTCCTGTGTCCAGCCTCCACAGTAGTAGGGCCACAGGCATGCACCACCATATCCAGTCTCAGTGGGTGGCTCAGCATGCCCGTGGGTGGGCCTAGCCTGCCATATGGTGTGGGGAATCGATTCTCAGTCCCTACACTTGCCTACACAGGTGCTTAGTCTGCTGAACTATCTTGCTGGTCCTAAGTAGATTTTTTTATTGTATAATTTTGTGGTTGGTTTTAATTTTTTTTCATATAACCATAAAGCTTGTACCTATCATTAAGGGTGGCAAAGTACAGGGAGATAGCTCAGCAGCTTAAGCACCTGCCTGGCAGGTGAGATCCTGAGTTCAATCCCTGGTACAAAAAGAAAAAAAGTGGCCACAAAATAGTAGTTATCAGTTTGTCAACTTCTGGGCTGTGCTTGATGCTATTGTTATTGTTATTGTAGATTATAGTTCTTTAGCCAATGCAATATATAGTGATCAATTGTTTTTCCTGGAATGCCAACACTGAGATTGTCTGAGGTCTTAAACAGTACCATGGCCAGCATCCAAAAGTTGGGCAATAGAGCAAATGGACACCAACCTTTAATCCCTAACAAATCAAAGAGGGAGGATCTTAGAACAGTCACAAGCCAAATCCAGGTACACTTACAAGATATCTCTGAGAAGACATCCCAAAGATGTCTCGGTAATAGCGACAAGACTACCTATTGTAAGCAATTTATAAACATCAATGCAGAAAACTACTTTTTAAAAAATATAAAATGAGAAGACACACAAGCAAAATGCAACCCAGCTCTCCCAAGGCAAATCTACAGGGAACTGAGGTGGAGAAATTAAAAACCACCCAGCTCGACTTTCTAAGATGCTGGCAACAGAAGTAGCAAAGCAGATGATTGAAGTTATAGCAAAAAACCCCAAACAAACAAACAAACACCCCAGAAATAATTGCATAGTTTACTAAGATGACAACCATAATGAAACACATGGTTAATAAATCTATAGTAGAGGCAGATTTTGAAAAATAGAAAAGATTAGGAAAGTGATGGAAACCAGGGATGTCCAACGTAGGAAAACCTTGTAATCCATAAAAACAGATTCAAACACATTAATTAACTTGGCGAAGTTTAGGGGTCCTTCTATGTAGAGTATCATGACATGTAAAAAATGATACTTTAAGTCTTTCCTTTCCCATCCTTACTCTTTTATTTCTTTTGCGTAATTTCTCTAGCTAATGGTTCCAGAACTAAATTGAATAAGAGTGGTAATAGTGAACATCCTTGTCTTGTTCTGTCTCAATGAGTTTGTTATTTGTGTATAGGAATACTACTATCTTTTGGGTGTTGACTTTGTGTCCTACTACACTGCCAAATTTGGTTATTGACTGTAGGCATCTTTTGGTGGAGGTGTCTGGTAGCTTCTATATAGCAAATAATGATAATTTAACGTCTTCCTTTCCTACTTCTAGTTCTTATGTTTCTATCTCTTGTCTAATAGCTCTGAGTAATGGTCCCAGAACTATACCAAACAGAAGTAGTGTTATTGGCATCCTTGTCTTTTTCCTAAGGTTAGAGTGAGGTCCTTCAGTTTTGGCCATTTAACATGATGGCTGTTGGTTTCTCAGATTGAGATAAAGACAATCGATTCCAGTTTTCTATAGGATATTTATCATCAATGGGTGTTGGACTTTATCAAATACTCTTTTTGCATCTATTGTGATAATCATGTGGTTTTTGTTTTAGGCTTTGTTAAAATGATGTGCTACATTTATCAGTTTGAAAATGTTCATATGTCCCTGCATCCTTGGGATGAGTCCTGCTTGGTTGTGGTGTATAATCTTCTTGACAATTTGCTGCATTCTGTTTGCCAGTATTTAACTGAGGAGTTTTGCATCTAAGTAAATTTGGGAGATTGGCCTGTAGCTCTGTTTGTTGGTTGGGTCCTTCTCTGGTTTTAATATAAGGGTAATGTTTTTTTCCAGGAATGAATTTGAGAGTATTTCTTCTCTTTTTTTTCATTAAAGGGTTTGAGGAGTAATGACATTGATCATCTCTAAATATCTTGTAGAACAATGAATCCATTTGGACTTGGGCTTTTCTTTGTTTGTAGCTTTTTAATTAAGTCTTCAATTTCATCAGCTGATATTGACTTAGAACATTTATATCTTTTCACTCAGCTTTGGTAACTTACATGTATCTAGGAATCTGCCCATTTCTTCTGTGTTTTCTATCTCACTGGAATAGAACTCTAAGTATGGGTTGATGATGTCTTGCATTTCTTCAGGATCTTTTGTGGCTTCACCTTCTCATTTCTAATTGCATGGATTTGAGTCTTTTGGCTAAAGATTTGTCAATTTCATTTGCCTTTGTTTTCTTAGTCTGAATTGCATTAATTTCTTCTCTGGTTTTTATAATTTCCTCCTTCCTGTGAACTTTGAGTTGACCTGCTCTTCTTTTTATAGAAGCCTGAGCTTGTTCTGTTTTTCTGCTGTGGGAATTCACTGCTAAAAATTTCCATCACAAGCCCATTCTCACTGGGTTTCATATGTTCTGATATGCAGTATTGACATTATCACTTAATTGTGGAAACTGTCTAATTTTTTTCTTTAACTTCATATATGATTGATTAGTTGGGTGTTATTTAAGGAAGGAGTTATTTAATTTCCACATATTTATGTAGCTTTTCTGGTTTCTTTTGCCATTAATTTCCAATTTCTTTGCCTTGTGGTCTGATAATAGGCATGCTATAATTTCAGTTCCTTTGAGTTGACTTAAGCACATCCTATGAGCTATTATGTGTTCTACTTTGGAGGATGTCCCATGTGCAGCTGAAAAGAATGTGTATTCTGTTGTTGCGGGATGGGATACTCTGTAGACATCTACTAAATCCATTTGTTCAAAGGGTTGGTTCAGATTTAACATTCTTTGTTGATTTTTTTTTTTGTCTAGGTGATATGCCTAATTGCGACAGCATGATATTAAGGATATATAGTGGGATTTGCTGGTTTTGGGTGTGTATATATTTATGACTGTTATCTCTTCTTCTTGGATTATTCCTTAACAAAGTTGTGGTGACTTTCTTCATCTCTCTTGATCAGTCTTGGCTTGAAACTCACTTTGTCTTCTAATAGAATAGCTACCCCTGCTTTATGCTGGTTTCTGGGCCCATGGGGTATTGTTTTCCATCCTTTAACTATTAGTGTATAGGTTTCTTCTTGATTTCTTTTGTCTAGAAAAGTGTGTTTCTTATATGCAGCATACTGTTGGGTCTTGCTTCTTGATCTATTCTGCTGGTCTGTTTCTTTTGATTGGTGAAATGAGACCACTTGCATTAATGGTTGTAACTGATATGTATTGGCTTACCCTCATCATATTAATTCATTATTATTGATCCCTTCTTAATTGCTTGCCTTGCCCAGTGGACTCATTTTATTCAGAATTGTGGAACTGTTGTCCTCATTGTCTTCTTCTAGAATGTCCTTCATAACATTTTAGACTGCTGAGCTGGTGAGCATAAATTTCTCCAGGTGTGCTCTTTGTTATAGAAGTATCTTGTTTCTCCACCAAGTTTGAAAGAAATATTTTAGAGTACACTGGTTTGGGTTGGAAGTTGTTTTCTTTTAGGGCTTTAAATATTTCACTCTAAGATCTCTATGACTTAAAGGTTTGTGTTGAGAAATCTGCTGAAATTCTGATGGATTTTCCTTCATGGATAACCTATTTTTTTTCTTAAATGGTTTTTAATGTTCTGTTCTTGTGTTGAATTTCTGGAATCTTTTCTATTTTATGCTTCAGTGTAGTTTTCTTCTTTTTTAATAAAATAATTTATTGAGAAACAAATAGCAATGAGATATTTTCAAAACCGATTAGTAGGACAGTTTCAATAATTAATACATTGCATATTGTTGTTTTCTTAGTGGTTATTCATAGTACAAGATGCAGACACGATATCCTGTCCACAAACACTATTAGTACAAATCTTTCTATTCATTGAATAAAGAGAAAGTAGCTGTATATCTATCCTATTTTAAATATACATACTCTGGTTTCTCTTCAGATCGTATAAATCTTTTGCCTTTTACTATTTTAAATATACAGATACAAAATGGTCCTTTATCTGTATCTTCTTTTTTTGGTTTAGTTTTGTCAGAGATGGGTATTCCATTGTCATTTAAATATTGTAGNTGTGAATTCAGCAAAATATTATGTCCTGCTACAATGCTGTATATTGTTGGATTTTTAAATTTCTATGTAAAAATATGTAATTGTTTATTCCTATTTTTAAAATATTTTTATTTTTTATTTTTTTCTTCACATCCTATAGGAACTTAAAGTTTAACATATCAATACTTGGTGGTAAATACCTGTTCTAAGTTATGTCTAAGATGCTTGATATTCAGACAGATAGTGAGGTTAAGCTCTACTGCCTATGTTGTAGGGTAATAATAATAAGCTTCTCTTCTGGAGGGTTAACAACTTAAGTTTGCAGACCAAAAATTAGAGAAAAAGAAGGGCTACAAGGACAGTCAACATTTTGGTCTTAGCCTCTCAAGGTCAGTGAGGACTCAGGACATAAGAGAACCTGTACTGTAACATCATATAACTCAGTTGTGTCCCAAATTTTCTGATCAAG
>NDGN011474918.1:0-37643 GCA_002564285.1 Tympanoctomys barrerae
GAAAGAATTTGCGAAGAGAATAATTTTTCAGCCACAAGGATTGGGCAAGTGAAACTGTCACGCTGGTGGCACCACTGGCAGCAGCACTGGTAATCACTGCCACATGACATGAACATTTCAAAAGAGTGGAGAAACTGCACTCATGTATAAGCAACCTAGTTGTCAAACCAACACTGTCTTAAGAGATTTTTTTTTGAAGTCATAACTGTTACATAAGCAATAAATTATGAAGGCTAGTCACGTGAATAAAATTTAATGTCATCATAAATTTTATGACAGAGTTAACCTGACACACATTTAATGACATGCATAATCATTATTATGCAGAATTGTAATCAGACATTAATAATCACAGTTCACACCAATGACTGTAGGAGACCTTAGCTGTTTAGCCAAATCAACTGCCCTGGTGTATTTTCTTCCTACTTGGCATTAGTTTTCCACATCCATGACAACTGTCAATGATACTAAGCTGCTCTGCTGATGTGAATACTTTAATCTCTGTCATGTATTGATATAAAACCCCTCACTGAAGACAGGCACCAGGCTAGGTGGGACTGTATTCACACTCCTCTACCACCTAACACACTCCAGCGAGAGCACAGGGGAGCTCTGCCCTTAGACCTCTGACCTCACCATTTCCAGAGGTTCCAGCAATGCCCACCTCTGGTGTGTGGTCCTCTGCCTGAAGGAGCTTTCTGAAACTAAAGTGCACCTCTATGACCCAGACAGACACATTGGAATTGATGGAACATTAACAACTCCTAGGTGAAGTAAAATCTTTACCTGGGGTAATAATACTGATGCTTGTGTTCAACACTGACTACCAGTGTCCCAAGTGGTTTCCTACTGTAGTTAATGGCTTACTGACATGTCCTGTGACAGCCTTAATTTCTTTACCTCGCTTCTCTCTCTTACTAGCATGCCATACTCATCTCCCAAACAGAACACTTCACTTGAATCCTTGTCTCCAAGGAGGACTAATGTAAGATCCTGCTCCATGATGGGCTGAGAGGCTCTGAGACTTCTCAGGCATTCTTTAGGCATCACTTCAAAGGCCCTTGCAGTCCTATACACACATGCATACGTGGGCATGAGTGCATGAATCCAGGCTCTTTGGATACCAGCTAGTCAAAGGTAGCAGAAGGATTTCACTTTAAACCCATGATTGCTTCTGAGGTCCATTCAGTCACCATGTTGCAGGACACAGGAAAATAAAAGGATGGGAGATCACAAAAGGATGGAGAATGTTCTCTGGATCCCCAACAAGCTGAACGAGGGTGAAGGACAAGATTCCTCTTGGACCAGGCAGAGTTGGGAAGAGACAGATGCTTGGCTGAGGGTCCACGCATCTCCAGGCAATAGGCCTCTGGTGGTCCTGATATTTAAACCTATAATTCTCAGCTCATTCTCACTTGATGAGGAGCCAGTACAGTCCAGAGACTTTAATTCTGCAGCTAGAAAAAAAAGAGATAAGCACGAATTGCTTTGGGAAAGGGTAGGAAAAACATTCAAGCTAAAGTGTAAATGACTCACAGCTCTTTCTATTTTTACCTCAGGGAGGTGCTTTAGCATATGAGGTTACTATGAAAGAATGGGGGAAGGCAGCAATGGTCCTGTTCGAGAAAGCGGAAACCAGTGGTGACCAGAACATCATCTGTTCTTCATTAGGTCCACTATAAATGGGGAATGGGGAGAGAGATATCCCCTGTAGAGAAGCACCACATGCTATGCTGATACTGGGCAGTTTAGAGAGACTTACAGTGCTTCATTCCAAACCAGAAACAAACGCAGGAAGCACAGCCACTCTGGCTGGTGGTAGAGAGAGACCCAGCCCATGTAGAGTGTCAGTGCTGTTGAGACCACCTTGTAGCTTCAGGCAGGCTACCTGAAGTCCTTCAGCCTCAGCACTGTAATCTGCAACATGGACACCATCTCATGTAGCTCGCGGTAAGGCACCTGTGGGGCGCACCTGGGGTCAGGCTAAGGGCAGCCTCCGAGTCGGACTGCACAGGCAGGAATCTTTGCTGAGTGAATTTCCATGAGACAATCTACTTACCCTTCTTTCCTCATCTGCAAAATAGTAAGAAGTATCTTGTGCATAAGATTGGTTCAAGAATCAACTGAAATAATCACGGTACTTGGTGGCTATTACCTGCTAAAGGCAACCTGTAAAGTATAGGATGTTGTGTAGATGTTTAACATGCTGAAAATAAACTCTTTGCTTGCTGCAACTCTGTGAGCCCTCTCAGATGGCCGTCAGACTCTGTCTATGCAAATGCTGTGTGTTTCTCTGCACTCCGCCCACAGAGGACATATCCTGTTATTAACACTTGCAGAGTGGATGTTGAGCCATCCCCTGAGGCTTAGTATTTAATTCTAGTTATTAGATTAAATATTTGCTTTTGAATGGTATTTGAATTGCCAGGTTCTAGATTTTTCTGGTTGACAAAGCCTCCTTTATATTTTGCAAAGAGGCTACAATTGGTATTCTGACTACAGAACTACGATTGTCGAAGTTTATTAAAGCCAAAGTTCACTATAACTTTGTGCCTGCTGGCACAGAATTCAGTGTAAACAGAACTTTACTTGGCAAAGAAAGGTTGAGTGGAAGAGAGAGTGCATTTTTAGGTAGTTTTCATTTTTGTCTTCTTGCCATTCTGAACTATCTTTGATCTGCTAAATAATAACACAGCCCATTTCTAATTTACAGGAGCTCTTAACAAAAGAAAATGTAATTTAATAGCCAAGCCGATATCAAGCATTATAAACTAATAATGGTACTGGTACAGATTTGAAGGTACTAATGGTTAAAATATCCTCTTAGGCACATTCTTACGCCTTTGCACTGGGCTATACCCCCAGGCTTTTAAAATTTTGGCCAGATTCCCCCTAAGTCCCTAAATTGCCCAAGCTGGGCTTAAACTTGAGATCCTCCTGCCTCAGCCTACCAGTGTGCTTGGATTAGACAAAGGTCACCATGCCTGGCCTCAGGCACATTCTTTTATGCGAATGGACCAATACAAAATGAAGATAATGATGCATTTTGAAAAATTAAACCACATCTGAAACAAAGTCTCACATATCTCAAAGTCGTGGTGGGTGTAGAATGTAGTTGATTAGGTTAAACTGGCTGTCTTGGTGTTTCTCCCTCAAAACATGATCTTTGAGGGACTTCCTGTGTAATATACAAAGGTACTTTTCAAAAGCATTAATTTGAACACACTGCCTGAAGAAAATTAATAATGTTTCAGGATACATATAGGAAAATGATGTTGGTGTTTATAAAAGGATGCTCTTTTTTGACTGATCTCATATGACCTGCCAAGGCAATGATCTCGTCACTGTAAAAAAGCGCACTGACAGGTACAAAAGTGTGTATGGGGGGTTAACAGAATGAAAGATTTTTGTTAAGGAATTGGAAAGACATAGTAACATATCTCAGTGAAAGGAGATTTAAAAATATTAGAACTATTCTGTCTTCAAAATGACAAGGAAACAAAATTATTCATTAAAACACTCATTAGATCATCAAATCTTATTAAATTCCCAACTGGCGCATACAGCCCATGCATGCATGTAAGCCCACTACTTTACTTTGCATGATGTCATGATTCTCAGCATGTTGTGTATGTTCTACGAAAGAACATGTTGGTAAATTGCACACATCTTTTGTTAGGCAATATCATTTAACCCAGTGCCAAGCAAGCGATTTTCCTACAGTTAAAAAATATGGATGATGTGAAAATGAGAATAGATGATCTATTATTATGCTGTGTCCAAGTTTAACACATATGAATTTTATGTTACAGAGCTTTTTTTTCTTGCAGTACCAGGGATTGAACTCCAGACTTTGCGTTTGCTAGGCACGTGCTCAGACTGCTGAGCTATTTCCCCAGCCTCTGGATTTTACATGAAACTGAGATGTTAAGTAGTATGGTATCAGTAGCACATTATCCTGCAGTCCCCATACCTCAGATCACAACGTATCACTTATATAATCGCTTGTAGTTTATTCCTTTACTTTTTTTTTTCTTTCCCTGTGAATCCCTGTAAAATTTTTTAAAAAGTAGAAATGTAACTGTTGCCATTTACTTCCTACAGAAAAGCCAATAACCTGTTTCTGGTAGTAATGTATATGGAATACCATTTAGGGATAAAGGAGGAAAAATTAAAAAATGGAGAGGTTTAACATCTTTAAAATACATGTAAGCTCGGGCTGGGGAGACAGCTCAGTAGAATAAGTGCTTGCCTGGGATGTGCAAGGTCCCGAGTTCAATCCCCAGTACCGCAAAAATAAATAAATAAAAAATAAAATACATGTAAGCAATGTTTCATGAACATATAATAATAATAAATAATTGAAAGAATTTTTGGACTAAATCTCATGGCCTAAATGAAAAAGCCCATCATATTTAAGGTTACATTAGAACTAGCTGCTAGCTCCAGCACTACGTCACTGCCATCTGAGTGAGCAGAATGCCTCTTAAGGGACAGTGCTGTAGGGGAGAGTAGATAGGTTTTCAGAGCCAAAGAACAGAAAGTGAGCCCATATCTGCCACCCGAGTGACCCTGGACCAATCAGGTTACTCTGCTATACAATATTTAGATACCCAAACACATGCTATTAATAAGCATCTGAAAGCTTCATGCTGAGGTGAATGGCATTTGTCTGAGAAAGGTATATTGCTTTCCAGTAGATAGCATTCTGTAAAGTTGGGCTATTGCTTCATTGTGCCAGTTGTCAAATGTATTATTAATTCTTTCCAGCCACACACACCTACACAGGCTCCTCATGGTGTTTTATCAGTGGTTAAAGGTTTGTGAATAAGATGGTTTTCCTAATGGGATTAACCTGATTCTTTTCTTAAACATGTAACCTTGAGTCCACCCTCTAAATGATGCTTTGAATTGGGGCAATGCACATAATAAAAGGCATACTACTTTCTTAGATATTAAACATTATTCACAATAGAGAACTACTTTTGAAAGATACGCATTTGTGATGGAAAGAAAAGATTTCCACTTCCAATTACAAACAATTTGTGTGAAAGCAAACAAGGACCCCTCTAGTGGCACTTCTCTGAGCATCCTCATGTGTGGTTTACAAGGTTAAAAAAGAGGAAAGAAACATATCTTGATGGTACCAATAGAATTATATGAATTTTAATATTACTAAGAGGAAACTCTTTTAAGCATCTAGCAAAACTGTGCTATAATGCATTTACTGAGGTGTAGGAAAGCACCAGAATCAGAAAAGAAGGTTAAGAGAAATCACTATTCTAACCCAAGAGAAAAATGCACTAGTTATTGATACACCTTCTCCCAATTCTCTTCCATAAATATAACTTATAGAAATACCATAATTTAAAAATACATCAACCAATTTTGCATGTTTTTCACATTTAATATTGTACCTTTTGAGGACAATCATCTTTGGAAATTGTTTCAAAACACAGAGAAATATTTTTTGGTTAAAATAATTCAATACACAATGGAGATATCATGAAAAGCCCCAAATATTTTTCATCTCATTGGATAAGAAGCAAACATGTATTCATTTACAATACATTGGAAGAACCACATTGAGTTAGGTCTCTACACTTACCTTCTATGTCTCTATCTGGCAATCTGAGCAACATTTTCCTATCATCTTGTTTTGAAATTGTATAATATTTATTGTTTTAAAATTATCTTTAAAATTAAAATGGAGTTATACCTTGCAGCGTCATGAGGAAACAAAAGAAAAGCCCAATCTGCACCAGGGTATTTATTCAGACCACCCCACCCCATCTCTCTGAGTTCCACTCTTTGTCTCTAACATGCATCATCCTGAAGCAATGACGTAATTTTTGACTCTGGTGTAAACAGCCTTTTGGTTGCACAGCGAGACATATGTTGTAAAGGAAACTGGTTCAAAACAAGCACGTTTCTATAGAACAAATGCGAGCCCTCACGAACGCCTCCAGCGTCAGCGCCTCACATCTGCGCCCTTTGTTTTCTCTATGGGCAAGTGGCAGCACACTGTTTGCATGATTCCTTTCACTAATGAACTGCTATAAATTTGTTTGTGATATTCCAGAGAGCCCTAACTTCAGCTTCTGGGCAGTGCTGAGAATGCACCCCATATTCTAGACTCACTTTTGGCGAGGTGTACTCTCAGCACTGTGGGCGATTTCCATGGGAGAATAGTCTATTTAAAGAACTACTGTCCCAGCATTATACACAAAATCATTTATGAAGCTGCAAGAGACACAGAAAGGTCTCCATTATGTTTGCACAAGCACAATGCCAGCGTCCCTCCCCGCTCTCCAAGGTGGGTGGGGAGGACGTACTCATTCGCTAGAAAAAAAGATACAAAAAGTGTTCACATGGCCACAGGAGGGGAAATGGAAGCTCTCCAGCGTGGGTGTGCACACAGGCCTTGAGCCCACCCGTGAGCTGTGAGGTCAGCCTGGCAGGATTCAGCGTTGCTGCTGCAGGAAGGGCAGGAAGCAAGGCTCAACCAGAAAGACAGGTGTCTTTCAAATTCGCCTCAGAGAGTACATGTTAAAACAGATTTGTTAAAAAAAAGGAATAAAGGCCATATCACAATAAAACTTCTGATAGACTAAAGCCTAGAAAACACTCTCAAATGACAACATATATCAATGCAAAATCACAACTGCCTTCACCTTTTTAATTTACAGGCACTTAGGCTCACAAACCTGGAAGTCACTTAATTTTAAAAACAGAAAGGACTATAAAACACACGTTAATTTTCCAATTAAACCCCTAGGCAGAAATGAAAAAAAATGTTATATAGAAACAGGCAAATCCTGAGTTTTGAGGTATTTGGAAAGGATGTTTCAAGAGAAAAAAAAATTATGGATCTCATAATTAAGTAGTTGCCTGGATTAGGTGGTTACCTTGATAACTGAGATTTAACATTAGGAGGTGAGTGGTAAAATTTACAAGAACAACAATGTGACTACTACAAAATCAAATTTCTTTCTCAGATTTCTTTGTACAGACCGTAGGATGTTGCTGGCTTTGTTCACTGACACATGTCTACTTCCCATGACTAATAAAACTTGTCCCATGGTAGGTAGTCAATACATATTTGTTGAGCAAATATAGAAAAACAGTGTGTGGTTTTCTTGTGAAACTGTGCCAACTGTCTGCACACTGTTATTGAGGTAGACAAATAGTCTTTGCTTTAAATTAGGAGACAAGAATTTTCAGTGGAACATATTTATTGATATTAAAGAAAGACATTATCTGGGCAAGAGTGAGCTCACCTGGTCCCAGGATGCACGTGCAGGAACCCGGGGCAGTAAAGAACACACCTGGGGCCCGAGTGTGGCACTCCTGTTACCCGAGGACCCAGGAGGACAGCAAAGCTCTGCTGCTGGTCACCATGTACCAAGTTAAGGACAACTGCACGGGAGAGCTCCTCTCTCTGCAATCAGCCCTGAAGGTGGATGCTTGTTACTTGTCGATGAAGAAACTAAGCACAGCACTGGACTGGGACCTCAGCCCTCCCTTCCATTCTGGATTGAGGGCCACTATACAAGAACAAGTGTTTTATGTGCAGTTTCTCAGAGGGACTTACCCTGTCTTGGCCTCTGTAAAATGTAGGCAACTGATTCAATCAGAATTAAGGTTCAATAGTTAATAACGCATGGCATTCCAGAATTCTAGTTGTCACCTAAATAGGCTACCAATAGAATATTATTATCATCTTAAATATGGGCACCAATTTTAATGTAAGTGAGGAATTATATAATATGGTGACAAAGTCAGAAATTTTGATCTGTCTAAAATTACTTAAAATTATTACAGTATAAGCATGTTACCATAACAACCAGAGGAAATAGGAATTCTCCCAGCCTATTTTTCCTAGATGAGGAAACACTACGATTGAGTAGATATTTTCATTGATTTTTTCCTGCCTTTTATTGCTATATATGAATGGCTTACTTGTTAAAGATTGCTTTCTAATTGCTTTATGTTGCCTTATCACTATTTTGTTAAGGGTATCAAACAATACTGGGCAATGTGTAAAATGATTAAATCAAATGACTAAAGGATCTGCTTGCAAATATCTAAACAGTGAAATACACTTTATTGTCACTTGCTTCCAATCTGTTATTTTAACATCTAAAACATCACACATCTGATATAGCAACAATAAAAATTCCTTATTTGTTTAGAATATGTACAGGTAAATGTTTACATGCTTAAAGCATTGGCTAGCAGGAGTTGTTGTGCTTTTTAATAATAAAACATGTTGTTAATGTTTTTATAGTTTAAATGATCAAAATAGATCTATGAATTCATAAAATAATATGCTGCTTCTCAAGATATTAATATATTTTGTGCTACAAGAGTGTAGGATCAAATTTACTTGGAAATTTAGCATCTTCTACTTTAAGAATACTTCTAATATTTTAATATTCTTAAAACTGCATACAAAAACTTAGGTTTATCTGTAGTTAATTGTTAAAAGGTATGGTAAACAGATTGGTTTGTGATACCTAACTTTGGTGATGTCACGTAATAATCTGAATTGGTAATAAGTCAGGATTTAATTCATAGTGATTTTTCTTCTATAATAAAAGAAAGGATTTAAACAATGGTTCCCAGAAAATGTATCAAATGTATTGGTTTTAAAGATGAAGTAACATGTTCTACTGAAGTATTATATCCATGACCTCCCAAGACGAAATAGAATTAAACTCAGTTCAAATGGCGAGATGTTAAAAGAAAAGGTGTTGGCAAGCTCAGAGGGCACAATACAAGGTACAGAGAAGGCACTGGGTGGCAAGCTCCCCATTCCCAGGCAGAAAATAGAAAAGGAAGCAAGAGTGTTGCTGGAGTACAAGCTGGAGCTCAGGAGGAGAAGCAAGGCTGCTAGGTGGAAGACAGAACTCTGAAAGAGGCAGCCATAACCAAGGACTCGGGGGGAGGATCATTCCTTCCCATTACCTGGTTGACACAGGGAGAGACAGAAATACTCTAATTTCTTTCCTCCTGTCTCTAACCTCTTGATGTCTTGTTCCCTTGGCTAGGCCCAACTGGAAGCCAGGAAAGGAGAAAAACAAGAAAGATGGGATGGCTCAGTAGGCAGGAATGTGCTGCTTACCTATTTGTCATTAAGGCCTGGTGTGGGGTGCAAGACCAAGCATGGTTCTCTGATAATTTCTGGAAGTCTATTTTCTTTTTAATATTTTTAGTACACAGTCTCACCGCACAGCTTGGACTCACAGTGATCCTTCTGTTTCCAGCCTCCCCAGTACTGGGATTACAGGTGTGCGCCACCACACCCAGACTCTGTAGCCCACTCAGCACGCCCAGAGGTGGGGCCAGCACAACATGTGGTGCCGGGGATTGAACCCTGGTCCCTGCACTTGCCTAAGCAGGCACTTAATATGCTGAGCTACCTCACTGGAAGTCTATTAGAAAATATCATTTGGAGATTTTTCTCCTTAAAAGAATCTTTAAAACTGCAGCTTCCCACCCTTTATTATTTCTACATTTTCCTTTCTTCAAGCTCTATAAAATTTTTTTAATTGTCCTGGTGACTTGAATGTGATCCACGGTTCAATAAAACTGATGGTTGGCACACTTTTCTCTAAGATCCCATTTTAAGAGACCTCTGAACTGTAGGAAGTCTTTATAAAATCATTAATGATTATGAGACACAGGAAATTCCCCTCAGATTCCTATTAAAATTGGTGATAACTTTTCCTAAAATGTTATCTCAGCTACCCCATTTCTTTGGTAAATATCCATGCATGTGAAGTACGTACCTCAACTGCTTGAATGTATATGTGTGTGTGTGTGTGTGTGCAAGTTTTGTCTATCTTCTGATAAGATAAATAAATGCAAAGAATTATCAAAGATAATATTTTCAAGAAGCCTTCTTAGTAGAATCAACAGGAAGAGGCGTAAGTGGAGGTCTTTCAGGCATGCATGGCTAACACTAACCACGAAGTATGGGGTCATGCATACTCTGCACCCCATAAATGTTTGGCGAACTGACTGAACCTTGACTTGTCCTGAGAGCTAACCATCCTAAACAGCACATAGGTAATTACTTTTTGGAAAAACTGTGACTAGTGTTTAATATCATCTATCTTTTTCTCCCATGCTGTTCTGTAGGAGTACAGTTTCAAATGTTTTTTCCCTTTGATCTTAATGCCATCTACTTGAATACCCGCTTCATATAAAATTCCTAACAGCACATAGCACAGCAGATTCAAGGCATCATTTTGAAAATGGAGTCAGCATCTTTTAACACAGAAGACAGATAGTATCTCCTTTTGCACACAGACTAAGAAAGTGCATAATTTGATATTAATGTAAGAACTAAAGATTTTAAATGTGTTCTTCGATTCTTTAAGATCAAAAGAAAAAAATTTAAAAAATCAAAATGTTATCACATACCTGGCTTTGTTAAAAGGAAATCATGCTTTTTTCTTGCATTAATAAAAATATTCAATTATAAGGTTTAATTTTAAACATAACCTTTAAAATTTTAATAGCAAAAACATTGCATTTAACATGAATGTAAATAGGCAAGAAAGACACACCCATTAAGTAGAGCTTTTGGTCAAACATATTACTGTATTTCATACTTTGCACAACTTAAAATCATTCCTATATTTTACAGCATAGTTTAGGCATTAACCAGAAATGACCTTGAATGAAGTGGACCTTTTCTTCTGCTTTAAGGGCAAATGAACCAAACTCCAGGGAATGGCACTGTCTGGGCCTTTGAACAAGACAAAAGTGACCAAATCCTGTTTGATGTGTATAAACAGTAGTGAATCCATTTTGATTTAATAAAAGGATTTATTTGTTTCACATCATGTGAAAAATATTCCCCTCTTCCTGAAAATGCTCTCTTACTCCCACTGCGATGGCTGCTTTTTCTGGGGCATGGGGCGGCAAGTGAGCCTTGCTGCCATAAGAGCGACATCTGTGTGGCTACAGCT
The DNA here is from genome assembly GCA_002564285.1 of Tympanoctomys barrerae. NCBI lineage: Eukaryota > Metazoa > Chordata > Mammalia > Rodentia > Octodontidae > Tympanoctomys > Tympanoctomys barrerae. The sequence goes on from NDGN011474918.1 coordinate 10,983, forward strand.
ACGTTCATCTCCCAGAATGCACTGTGGTGGGGCATTCAGAGCAGGAGAGAGGAAAATGTTACACTGCATTGAAAGTTAAAAGTAAAGGATGTAATATCAACAGCACACGTTCATTACTTGCAACATTGCAGTTCTCTAAGTTTTTGTTATTTTAAAACCTTCAGAGAAGTGATTTTTTAGTGCTTTACTGGTATTTTAACACCCAAAAAGCCTTAAAAAATTAAACCATTTCAGAAACTACCTTTTACTTTTTAGACTCTCGATTTTTCATTAACTGATGAATAATGGAATTTTAGGTGTATGTCCAGAAAGAACTGAAAATTTCACCTTCTTAAGAACCTAAAGAATAAAAAGCTGAAAAACAATTTCAACAGAATACTGCCAAAAATATTTTAGAATACTATGATGATTGATTTAGGCTTATCTGGTGCTACTTTTTAAAAAATTTTTCCCATAATTTTATTGAGAAACAAATAGCAATGAGACATATCTGGCGCTACCTTCTAAGATGCGTCTAAACTTCAACGCTAACCTCAAATAACATAGACCTGACTTCCTATATAGCAGAGATCTTGCTTAGTTGAGGTCTTGAAGATCAGAACGACACACAGGTCTATGGCTTCTGTTCCTCCAGGGGCCTCACCACCATTCTCACTGTGTGGAATATACTGCAGTTAAACCTGTAAGAAGTACTGAGGTGGACATCATTGTTTCTGCCTGCCCAGAATCTCATCTCTAATTTTCTTTGGAGAGTCTCTCTATTCCAGACTATGTGCAGCTAGTGCCAAAACCCTCTCCCAGGGGATGGCAATCAGATCCCTCGTTGTTCAATCAAACAGTCCATTCTCCACCTTCAGAGAGGGTAAGTGACTACAACTGCCCCTGTAAGAATGGTTCTGGGACTCTAGCTGCAAATATTGACCTCCTCCCCCAAAGAGCTGTTTTCTTTTCCTTTCTAGGACTCAGTAGTACCTCTAAGGGGCTCATATGGAAACAGGTTGTCTGAAAATTATGCCCAAACTGAAGAGACATCCTGGTAACCTTGACTGACAGGGGCAACCATGCCTTAAATGCAGGCTCTACCCAAGGCTTTTTGCATCAATCAAATAACATCTTTAAGCCAGTTAGAACTGGTGGTGTCACTTGCAGCTGAAAGGATCCTCACTCCAAAGCATAATAAGCCTAAAAATAAACATAACTGTTTTTGAAGTTTCTAATGGATTTTCCTCTTCATATAAATAATCTGTTTTAGTCCTCACAATTTGGGACTATTAACACTAAATTATTCTTCATTATTTTTTGAATACATACTACATGAAAAAGGATGGGAGAGGGGAGGAGGCGATTGATCTGAAATTTCCCTCACATGGAAGAATAGTGGAGGTTACACATTTCAGGGCTTTAGTGGCCCTGAAATCAATTCATCAAATGAAAGAATAAACAGCATCAGACAGGTGATCTTCAATAATTCTTGAATGATACACTATCAAGCTGCTGCAAATTGCCCAGCTAAGAGTCCTAAGAGAATGGCTCAGACAATAATCACGTTAGGCGTGGGGGTCCTTAGACTTTGCCCGTCTATGTGGGCACAGTCATTGTCACTGTGGTAGGAAAAGAAGGATGTGGAGGATTAATCATGCCTCAAGGACACATGAGCAAAAAGGTCCATAGGATGACAGGCCTGGCTGAGAAAAAGGCTCAGATACAAGACAGAGGGTCATGGGCATACAGATGTGGCTGGCACTCGGTAAGCATGTGTGGAGAGTGTGAGGGCCGCTCTCCATCGGTGTTTTTCCAGGTGCCTCCCACGGGGAGATCTGTCGCTCTTGGCCGCTTCATTGGATATAGGTTCATGATTCAGCTCTCACCTCTTAAATTAGTTCAAGCTCTCACATTAGATGTAATCACAGCTGGCAGTGCTTTCTGGTTATGTCTCAAACAGACAGGAGCTAGAAAAACATTTTGTGGTTTTCATTTAAAGTAAAACTGCAGCCTCTTCAATGGAGCCCACCTCTTTCTTTCTCCTACCCACCCAATGACCCAGCAGGCCTGAGACTGAGGGTAGGGGTTGGAGATGGAAGAAACACAGGAGGTGGACCCACAGACAGGCGTGGCTGTTCAGGATTCCAGGACCAGCTTGGGCAGGGCATACCCTAGTGGGTGGGAGAACTTGCCTCTAGGAGTCCCGCCCATGTGGGGGGAAGGTATTGGCAACCCCGGCACTCCCTCCACGACTGTCCAGCTCACAGGCCCGCGCTGGGTTCCACCTGCTGTACGCTATGGCCTGGCTGAACACGGCAGCTTCAGGGTGGTTCAGCAGTAACTAGAGCACCAGAAGCCGGGAAGGCAGGGTCCAGACTGGCCTCTGTCAGGACCAGAGGCAGTGCTTTGCTTTAGATTTGATCCTGACAGATCCACTGGCCTTCAGATCTCTGCCTTCCAGCACTCAGGCTGGGATGCGCTCTTCCTCCGACCATCTCTGGGAGTCTCAGTCTCAATCTCTCAATTTTCTCTGGAGCAGAATCTTGACTTTCACGTTTGTAAGTGTGCGTGTGCGTGTGTGGTTTTAATTCTACACGTGGAACAACTGATTTATGGACCAGATTACCCTGGAAAGATCATCCATAAATCACAAGACATTGCATATACTCGAGGTAATGATGAACAGGGACTTTGGGATATAAAGCACGCAGAAAAGGCTCGGAGTACCTAACGCATATGAATACTGCAAGTGCACAAGAAAGAAAGCAGTAGTGGGCCTTAGTGCCACGCCGCTGTACTTGTACCTCGTATGCTTTTCTGTAAGGGGGCTCGTCCCCTTTCCCTCCACTGCATCTTTAGCGCAGCCCAGGGTTAGACCTAGGGGATCTCAGTCACTTACTCCAGGTTAAGTGACTGATACTCCCCGAGACGGCGTTTCGGACCAGCCCAGCGCAGGAGGGCAAGAGGCCCAGCTGCGTCCTCTAGGCCGCTGGCTAGGAAAGGACCGCACACCCCCTAGATACCCGCCTGGGTCGGAGCCGGGCCGGTGGGTGCCCACCGCGCCAGGTGCGCCACCCAGCCCCAGCGCGGCCCCGCCCTAGCGCGCGCTTCACCTGGGACGCCCCAGCACGCGCTCTTCCCACAAGGCCGCCCAGTTCCCCGTGCCCGCATGGGGGCGCTCCCCTTCCACCCCTCGATCCCACGCGCGCCATTCGGCCCTCTGCGATTATGCTCGCGACCGTGACGCGCGCCGCCGCCTACCTGAGGGCCGGCGCGGAAAGCGCGCAGGAAGGGCCGATGACGCTGAGCGGGGTCGGGGCACAAGGCGCCAGGCGGTCGAACGGGCGGCCGCGGCTGACCGACCGGGCGCGAGGACGCGCAAGCGCGCTCCTTGCCCTCTCTCCTCCTGTCTACTCCCGGCTAGAGCCCAACCCTGCTGCCACGCGCCGCCCGCCTCGCCGCGCCTAATAACAACGGCGCCCTGGGTCAGGTGGCCGCGCGCGGACAGCGTCGCCATTGGCCCGGCGGGGAGCGCGGTGCACCAGGATTGGCTCGAGGGCGGGTCCTGGGCGGGTCAAGGGCGGGGTTGCGAAGGGAGGCGGGTCCTAGCCGCGGAGGCGGGGCGAGGCCGCGGTCCGCGCCTTTGTGCCCGGCGCGCGCTCTCCGCCCCGCTCCGGCTGCAGCGTCCGCTGCATCAATAATTCAGAGCGGCGGCGGCGGCGGCGGCGGGTGCGGGCAGGAAGCGACGGCAGCGGCGGCTATGCATCCAAGTGCGGCTGGGCAGCCGCTGCACCCCTGAGGCCCGGGCGGGGCTTCTGGAGCACCCGCTGGGGACGCTTGTCCCGGATCGCGAGGGACAACAAGAGTGACCGGGAGGCGTCGCGGAGCTGCGCCCCGAGCTGAGGAGGGGTCTTCAGAGGGGCTGGGGCGGGGGGCGGCTGGCGCGGGCAGCCCCCGGGGCGGGGGGCGGGGTGGGCGCCGGCGGCGCGATGCGGGGCGTCGTGGAGCTGCTGTTGCTGGGCGCTGCGTGGCTGGCAGGCCCGGCCCGCGCGCAGAATGAGACGGAGCCCATCGTTCTGGAGGGCAAGTGCCTGGTGGTGTGCGACTCCAACCCCACGTCCGACCCCACGGGCACAGCCCTGGGCATCTCCGTGCGCTCTGGCAGCGCCAAGGTGGCGTTCTCCGCCATCCGGAGCACCAACCACGAGCCGTCCGAAATGAGTAACCGCACCATGATCATCTACTTTGACCAGGTGAGCGCAGTTTCTTCTACGTGCACATTGGATCTGGGGTGCGGGTGGAAGCAGCGGCAGAAGACAGCTGCTTGAGACCTGCAAGGGCTCGGTGGAGGCGCGGGGACTGCAGCCGGGACTCACTCTGGTCTCCTCCCTTCGTTCCCATCTCCTAATAGGTGCTAGTGAACATCGGGAACAACTTTGATTCCGAACGCAGCACTTTCATCGCCCCGCGCAAAGGGATCTACAGTTTTAACTTCCACGTGGTAAAAGTCTACAACAGACAGACCATTCAGGTCAGCTGCCGCCCGGGGGCCAGGCCCTGGACCCCGTAGGGGACTGCTAGCCGTGCGCGGGCTCTGTGGAGGTGGGGGACACAGGCGGCAGCTGCTTGTGCCCGGGTAGCTCCAAGGAACAGATAATAGAGCCTCACAGTTCTGCGTTTGGACTGGCCCTTGCTTTTTCAGTCCCTTGCTCTTTTGACCTATCTCCACCCCCAGAGTGTTTTCTGCTTCCTCCATCGGGGTCCCTTGGAAGAGGTTCCCGGCTTTCCTGGGGATTCCAAGGACTTTCTGTGACAGCTGCCGCTAGCCACACAGACATCCCTATCTTCTGTGAGCTTCCTAGGACTGTCGCCGTCACTACCAGTACCTTCGACCCCTTGCCGCAGCCCCGGGGCTAAGAGGCTGCTAGTACTCTTGCCTTTAGCCCCGGGGGTGGGACAAAGTCCGATTTTTCTAATCTGGAGCCGGGTCCTTATTTTACGGGTCACTCTGATTGTTTTGAACTAGCAGCTTACAGCCTGGGTCGATGAAGGGTGGGGATAGGAGGATGCGCGATGCCACTCCTAGCTCCAGCCTCGTCCCAGCCAGCGCTCTCTGCTTTCAGATCCCAAAAGACTCCCAGGTGTCCTTTGAACCCAGACAGAAGCCTAAAGCGCAGCCTGGGACAGTGACCTGGCCATGGGCTGGCGAGGCCGCCGCAAGGGCAAAGCAGGCTGCCGCGGGCGCGGTCTGGAGCTGGGCGGGGATGGAACCAGCGTTTTGGAGATGTAGCGGAGCGCACCTCCGTGGGCGCTTTCTAATCAGGCTGAAGCCTTGTTAAGCTTCTTCAGATGTCTCCACCGCGTCCCAGCAGCTGGGCCAGGAGGGACCGCAATTTCTCTTTTGGTTTTGGCTTTTCGGGAGCGGAGTTGCGTGAGTTTCTCTGTAGGGTTGAGGGAAGCGAGAGAAATCTGGAAGGTCTCCCGGCGCTAAGGTCTCCTGCGATTCACTAACCTGGGCAGTGCACCCTTCGGTTCTCTGGGCGGGCGCACAGTTAAACTGGGACGAAGAATGACTCCCGAGGTGGGAGCACACTCTTCCTCCCACCCAAATTATTTGGGCTCTAGTTCCCCTGGGACCTTCTGTTGTAAACTGCAGATAGCCGCTTCCTCCCACCGACCCCGCCCCGAGGCCTACGAAGCTGTTCCCCTAGCGCGGCGTTCACACGGTCCCTAGCCTGGGTCGTGCCTCTTCTCAATCAGGTCTTTCTCTTTCCCAGGTGAGCCTCATGTTAAACGGGTGGCCGGTGATTTCAGCCTTCGCTGGGGACCAGGACGTGACCAGGGAGGCAGCCAGCAACGGAGTCCTAATCCAAATGGAGAAAGGCGACCGAGCATACCTCAAGCTGGAGCGGGGGAACTTAATGGGGGGCTGGAAGTACTCGACCTTCTCCGGATTCCTCGTGTTTCCCCTCTGACCGGCTGCTAACCCGGATGGAGGCCGGGAGAAGGTGAAGGCAGGAGGGGGAGAGACCAAGAGGCTGAAATTAAGAAGGCGAGAAAGCGGCATTTGAAACTTCCCACGTTCCCCATCCTCATCGGGTAATCAGGCGCGCACGGCGGTCGGACAACTTGGTGTTTCCTTGTTAGAAGTCAATTCCATTTAGCTCCGCGCACTCCCGTTTCCAAAAATAAATTTGCCTCCCCCAGTCCAGTTGCAGTAATCAAGAAAAGACTGCCTTGTCATTGTTTCTTACTCCCATGTTCATGTTCCCAGCGATTTATCTAAAAGAAACTTTATACTTAACTATATAATGTGAAATATTTTCCCCTAGGCCCCCTCTGAATCTTTCCACTTAACGAAAATCTAATATTTTCCTTCCCCCTTTTTTAGTTTGGAGAGAGGATGAGGTTTTTGTTTTGTTTTATTTCTGTTTTTGTTTCTGAATGGGGAAAGTCGTTTTAATCCGACAAGTATTACTCTTCTTTGGGTTGCGTTGTATCCTCAGCTGCCTGTTAGCAGAGAAAGGATTCACCTCGCTGGTGACTGGTTTAAACTATACATAAATGTATATCATTTGTACATGAAGAACTCTTCCCAGTGGAAACTGGCTGCGTTCCTATATTTCTATGTCCTGTTCGGAGTGGTCGTGAGTCTAAGGCTGCTTGGTGTCTGATGCCCTTGTCAACACCCTCGTGCTCTGTGGCCCCCCGCTACCTGCCCAGGAGGGTCTTCGGAACGACTCCTCCTCCCCTGTACCATACGTGTGGATAGCCAAGATTTAATTTTGCTTTACTCCAATAAAGTCAAAGTGAGACTTTTATTTTTCTGAAACAGCTTTCTGAACTCCACATCTTCCCAGGCTTTGAAGATGAAGCTGGGGACCCAGGGTGCCAAGGCAAGGTTTAGCAAAACAGGCACAAAGAAGGCTGGGCGGGCGCAAGGGCTGACATGACACTGGCTCTGAGCTCCCGCCTGCACCAGGCCTGAGCTGGCCTGCTTCTCCTGTGCGCTCTGCTTTGTGTGGCAAAACCCAAAAAATAGGGTCCCCGCCTTGGGAGTGAAGTTTGGGCTTTTCAGATTCCAAATGCGTCGGAATCATCTCCATTGGAAGACCCGAAACCAGCCTGCCGCCCCAGTGGCAGCATCCCTGCGCCTTCCGCTCCTGGATGTCCCCAGCCCTCGTCTGCTCCGCTATTCCCGAAGCAGCATACGTTTTATACCAACGCCTCTGAATCCCCAGTCGCCTGCCAATGACCCGGCACCCTGGACCTGTGATTGCACTCATTCGCAGGACTGTTCTTGGAGAGGTTCGTCCAGGAGTTTTGATTGTATTGGAACATAATGTGAAAGCAAAATTGAAATAAACAACTTCGTTTTAAGTCTGGAAGCCTGACCCAGTCGCTTCGGCAGCAGCAGGGAGGTTGGGAGTTGGGAAACAGGTGGGCGGCTGCGGAGGGCAAAGGGCAGGATCGGAGGCTGTGAGGCTGCTCTGCTTCCAGTCCCTCTGGGGATTTTTCCCGGCCTGAGATTTAGGGTTGAATTTCTGGCTCCTGGAAGAAGAGAGGAAGAGGAGGGATGATAAGGGCACAATAAGCGACATTGCTCAGATTTATTCTTGCCTGCCATTTGTCTGATTTAAAGATTTCCTGAGCGCAGACTCGGCCTGGGGTTGAAATCTAGGCTCTTTCTGCGCCTGCAATTCAGGGGCCCTGCAGCCCCAAAGGCCAGAGGATAGGTGGGGACTTCGTGGTGGGGAAAGGACTGCCTTTTCCTTCAAGTCTAATTGTTCCCCTCCTCCCTAGTCAGTAGTCCCAAGAGAAGTGTGGATAAAGAGGAACAAGAGGGCCTTAGGGAACTGAAAAAGAAACCCTGTTCTTTGTTAAGAAAGACCAGCATTGCCTGCGGTCTTCCTATGGGGAAGGAGAGGCCAGGGACTCCTCTACGGTGGTGGAAGTACTTCCAGCCAAACGAACCACAGCGCAGAGCCTGCCCTCCAGGCAAGCAGAGACCCCTGCAGGCCAGAGGCTCGAGGCTGGCCGGGCCGTTACAGTATCCAAGCAAGGAAGCAGAGTCCAGAACACCCCAGAGCTCACCAAGCCATCTGTGTGTAGTCTCCCTTCTTCCTGAGGATAGGAACGCTTGGGTTATTGTCCACGCAGTTAGGGGACCACCAGGCTGTGGTGAAGGGCAACTCTCTTTCCCAGTCCCAGTTTGTCTACTTCGATAAAGACAGAAAAGAATCCAAGCATCTCCTGGAGTTCTTCCTGTACTGCACATACAGCCATTCTCTGTTCCTGGATCTGAGGCAGGCAGGTCATTTTGCCCAGGTTAGTGATCCTGGTTGGAGCCTGGGCTTTTGTGTGTGTGTGTGTGTGTGTGTGTGTGCGCGCGTGCGCGCACGCAGGAGGGTGCTGCATATGAGGAAATGGGGCACACTGAACCCCAGCATTGGGGCTCATAGGGTGAAATTAGTTACAGCCAATGAACCCTAAGAGGAAATGAGATGGAGAGATTCTCTGAGATGCTGCCCTGGCACAGCTGACCCCTTCTTGAAGAGGGTTCTTGACTCTCCAAAGCTGAATCTGATATTGGAGATCCTTCTCCGTCTGACTGCAGCCGCTTCTTCCATCTTCCTTCCTCTGTCATTTGATGGATGCTTCTCCCATTGTTATCTTTGGATCCCCACACCTGTTATTCCTGTCCTGGAGACTGAAATATCTTTTCTCTCCTACACTTTTCAAAATCCTATCCCACAGGCATTCAGGACATTAGTGCTTCCTCTGGGGCACTGGTGTCTGAGGATCACCACCCTTCCTTGTTCTCCAACCAGACCTTGTTTGGAGCGGGGGTTGTTCCCCACTCTGCTTTGTGTCCCACTGGGCAGTGGTGGCTTAACTAGCAAGCTCTTAGACTTGCTAAACTGCTGTCCCTGCCCTGGGCTGTCACATACCTCAAATTGCCCTCACCCTCTGGCCTGAGCTTCCCCTTAGCCTGTGTGGAGCTGTGGATAGCTTCCCTCACACCTCTGGGAAGAAAAAAAGGGGGAGGGAGAGAGTCACGTTTGCCTGAACTGGAGGAAAATTGAGTCCAGACTGAAGGGCCCCAGATTCCAACTGGTGTACTGGGGATCCAGAGGGATAGAGAAGAAAGGGTCTGCAGATCAGCTCTTTGCAGCCCCAACCAGTGCCTAGAGGAGGGGGGCTAAAACCTATACCTCACGGTGGATTCTTTTAAGATTTTGAATCCTCTGTATCCCAGATCTCCCTGCCCTGTCTCCTGCTTTCATTTAGCATAAAATACTTTAAATCAGGCCCTGCAGGGCAGCGATGAAGAATCTTTTAAAGCTTTCAGGGTAAACAGCCCGAAGTGGGGATGTGTCACATGTGCCAAGGGCTCTCCACCTCTGCTCTGGGGGCCCAGGACCCCCTCCTCCTTCAGCCTCACCCTCTGAAAGGCTCCTTCCCAGCTGGATCACCTCGGTGACTTCCTCCTCTCCTGGCTTACCTCCCCTTGGGTAGAGCTGTTACCCCTTCTCTGGCCTCCCTCTTTGGAGAGTGGGCTCTCTTGCTAGTGGTTTCCCCTCAAGTCCTGGGCAGGCCACTGGGTATCTTCTGCCCAGAGTTCAGCTAGCCCTAGGGCATGGCAAGGGGGAACTCAGGAGGTTTCCAGCAACCAACAAGCTGGCCTCTCTGACTGGTTCTCCATGCTGTGCCAAGCATTTCTTGAGCCTGGTGGGCGAGGGCACTGCCTCCTGCCCAGCATTACCCAGTTTAGCCTTCCCATGCTTGAGGATCTGGGAGCACACCTTCCTTGATGCACTGGACTGCTGGTGCGGACTGGCTGGTCTGCTCTGCTCCTAATGAGAAAATAATAACCTAGATGGAGCGGGAGCCTCTGCTGACTCCTTAATTGTTGCCTTAATGGGTTGGTAGTGGAGGCTGCTCTGCAGTGGTAAGGGTCAGGATTCTCCCTTAGGGCTTAAGGAAGGTCTTAGGCTCCAGTAGACAGCAGGTAAGGCCAGGGGTCCTGCCACCTCTGGATTTACATGTGACCTTACATGACCCTTCCCCCCCAGTCACAGATCTGTCCCTAAATCTAAACCTTCCCCTCACTCAGTCACACATCTCTGAGCAGGAGCTTGGTCAAATTCTGTCACTCCCTGGGGCATTCAAACAAAAGAGGAAACCTTACCTTACTGTGAGGGACCCTGTCTCCCTGAACTGAAGCTGAAGCCCAGAGGTAAAGCTCAGACCTTCTCTCTTTTGAGCTTATTCTATGGAACAAAGAAAGGTTGCCCAGGAGACCATTACAAAGGATTCTGGGACCTTGTGGCATCCAGATCCTCACTGAAGAGCCATACACTCTCTGAGCCTCAGTCTCCTTATTTAAAATGGAAAGAATAATGTCTTCACAGTTAGGTAGTTGGGAAAACTATTCTAAAAGGTATTTTAAAACACTCAGCCCTGGTGAAGACAAAATGCTGAAAAAATGGCAGCAATAGTGAAAAATAGCAGCTACCTAGAGAGTCACACTGTCACAGAAGCACAATGTAAGGGAGCACCTGAGTGGATCCCCACAGCGAAGAGGGGGAACTGAAACCAGGGAGAGGTGGGACATGGGGCAAGTGAGTAGGAATGCTAGAGACAGGAAGAGGATCCTGTGCCTTAGCTTTTCCCTGACACTTCCATCCCTGCCTTGCCGTCAGTCACAAAAATAGGCGATTTCGTGCCCTAGATGTCTTCCCTCGTCGCTTCTGTTGCCGCTTGTGCCTCAGCACTTGCGTGGAACACTGTGGGTGAATATTCTCTCTGATTGTCTGCATGCTGGTCCATGCTTCATCAGATCACAAGGCCTGTTTGCTGTCTATGTCCCTTTGGAGGGCATTCCCTTCCCAGGCAGTCCTCTTCACCGTGCTTGGCTCAGGGCCTCACAAGGTACCCTGCCCAGAGAGAGTGTCCTGTGATGGTGTCATGAGCCAAATTAAACTGTGCCTGGCACTCAGTCCTTGCTGCCCTACCCATCCCCACACACTGCTATCAAGGACATTGGCACGGAGGTCCTCCTTGACCTGGGCAGCCAGTAAAGCTTCCTGGACATCTTCATTTGCTCCCATCTCTTCTTCCCATTTTGCCCTGAGCTCAAGGTGTTCCCAGGAAGTCCCAGCTATGAACCTTGGTGGCAGTGAGTGGTGACAGTAAAAAAGAGGCCAAGATTAGACATATGGGTCAATGTTCAGGCTTGTTGCCAGGTCTTCTCTGGGAAGATGTTTGCTGTACATGGATGAGACTGCCTGAGCTTCATCAATAGTGAGGCAACAACATGGCTGATGTCAAGAAGGAGCACCTCATGGCCATCTAGAAGGTCCTCCAGCTGTGTGGTTACAGCCTAGAGCTTAAAGTCTTTGCTGCTTACCTTGCTGAGTTCTGAAGAGTTCCAGAAAGGGGCATAGGGTTAGGAATTAAATATATACTTCTTTCTGACCTGGGCAGGCTCCAACCTGAACTCGAGCTCCACTTCATCCGAAGAGCCACCCCCTTCCTGTGCTGGCCACCTGAACTCTGCTGGTCAGATCATACCCTGACCACTACTCTGCTGGAGGCTAACCTCCATGCAGGTTGGGCCCTGGTCTCTGTTCCTAAGGATGTGTACCCAGGACCTGGAACAGTGTCAGTGGCAGGAATGATCTTTCCATGCTCCTTGAATAGATGACAAAACGGGACTGGGAGGACAGCTGAATGGAGGGATTATTGGTTGCACTGTGGGCATATCTGCCTGACCCACCAGACTACGAGCTTCACAGAGATATCTATGTTATCTCCCTTGTTTGCAATTCCATTCTAACTGCCTAACAGAGTGTATGGAATGCAGCCAGCATGAAGAGTATTTCTTGAATGAGTGTGGTACTTTGGCTATGGGCTTCGCTGCACTGCAAGATCCTGGAGTGCAGGCTCAGCATTGCGCTCCTCTCTAAATCATCACCATTCCCTGAACAGCTGCGTTTCGGATGGAACTGCTTTGTATCTGTTGTCTGGGGCTGACCTTACAACACAAGCTCTCTTTGCATACTGCTTGCCCACCCCCTGCTTAATATGCTATACACACACACCTTAGAGGCCAAGGCCTCTTCTCACTTTTCTTAAAGGCCAAGAACATTCACTCCAGCATCCCGGACCATGATTCAGTACTGGTTGGTTGTTTCATGAATCCAGCATCAAGCCATTTAGTTGTGGAAATTCATAGGTATCGAAGCCTTAGTGCTGGTGAGGGATGAGGTCCTATAGTGGCAGTGAGTCAGGAAAGTCCAACAGGTTGCCACCTGGAGCCTTAGCCAGCGGTGAGCTAACTCCTTGCTCACAGCAGCCATTGGCTCTCTGAGGCTTTGTTCTAGCTTAAAGCAGAATGAATCCTGCAATCCTTTCACAGTTATGGGTTCTGCTGCAGATCATAGAGGAAGAGCTGGCTTAGCTATTTTCTTCTAAATGAAATCAAGGATTCTCCAAATCCCTTACATTCCTCAGCCTCAGTGTTCAGCTGGGAGTTCAGCCCAACAAAGAGTTCTCTGGAAAGCTCTGTTAGCCAGCAGCAACCTGCTTACTCAGGCAAGGCACCAGGAGCCCTTTCTTCCATCATCAGAAATTACTGCACACTTTCAGAGAAACTTTCAAAGAGGGAAGAGGGAATTACTAACAAAAGAGAGACAACTGGGCATTTCTTCCTCCTCATTTAAAAGGAAGCTGTGCGCTCTGCCCAAATCTTGTATTAGAAGGACTCCTTTGTATTCTGAGAGGCTAAAAAATAAGCTCCCCAGTGCATATTTTGCTGAAAAGTTCAGATGATTTTATAATGACCGAGTGGCACCAAATATGGCATTAAGATGCTGCTGATGGGGAGCCTACTATTTTACTAACTCATCTTGATCAGAGTTGGTCGGTGTAGGTCTCAGCAATGTTCTAAATGCTCTCTCTCCTTCTTTCTTCTTGAAGGAGTTCATTTCAGGTGGCCAGATTACTTACTGATTCTGGAGATGCTGAGGGAGTGTGCATGTTTGCAATACCAATTGAGCTGTGGATGCCGACTCACAGCTCATCCTCAGCAGCGTCTGAGTGTCTGCTGCTTTTCCCTCTTCCTCCTCTGGGCTCTTGATGCTTCCCAAGTGGGAGTGTGTCTGGCAGGGTCACCCGCACGTGGAACGAAGTCACCTCCTGCAGCAGTGACTGACAGTGGTGCTCTTTGAGGCTCTGGAGTTTTCAGCCATCTTCCTTGATTGCCAAAATGTGTCCCTATCTCCGTCATAAAAAGTTGGGGTCCAGGCTGAGTGCAGAAACAAGCCTGTCCCCTGAGGAGTGATACTGTACCACCTGTAAGGTCCCATGACAACTGGAGACTGCAAGGTACAAGACTTTCTGAGTGGCAGTTAGGTCTTCATGGCAGAGTTTCTGGTTTGAAGTTATCATTGGAATCCTGCTTTCTAGCTTCTGTCCACAGAATAAACCATCTGATGACCAGTTCATGGGGCTATGACACAAATCTTCTCTTGGCCCTTCTGAATCTAAATGGGCCAAAATATGCTTCTCAAAAACCCCAGAGAAGGCCCTCTATGGGCCTGCAATCATTTTGGTGACACTCGGACACGGAAGCACATGCCCTCTTAACATGGAGCTCGGCATACTTAGGATTTGGCCGACACCCATTCAGCATTCTTCAACTCAGTTTGGGCAAGAGAAAAACAAAAGCCTGGCACAGACCACATGCTAACGTTACTTTTTTTCAGACTCCACTCACTTTACTTTGTGTTTGCAAGTGGTCTTTTTCCTACTCTGGACAGATGGAGTAGAAAAAGTAAAGCTCTGTCCAGCAGCATCTTCTTCCAAATTGCATTATCTCATACTTGTGCCTTGCCTTTTGAACAAGAGAAAGATGTTGATGTCTTTGTCCTTATGTCCCCCACTTTGGGCCCTCAGAGTCTACTCACATGAGGCCCAAAAGAGGCCTCAAAAAGAACTCATAAGTAATGTACCTCTCTGGTCACATTTTTTTTTAATGTATTTTGTGCAGGGTCTCATTATGCAGCTCAGACTCATAGTGATCCTCCTGTTTTTAGCCTCCCCAGCACTGGGATTACAGGCATGTGCCAGCATGCCCAGACTCAGTCACCTGCTCAGTGCACTCTGGGAGCAGGGCCAGCGTGGCATGTGGGACTGGGGATGGAACCCTGGTCCCTGCGCTTGCCAAAGCAGGTGCTTAATCTGCTGAGCTATCTCACCAGCTCCACAATTTGTTTGTAGCTCTAAAATAGTTCACTTTCAAGTGGCTCAAAATTCAGCAAAATAAAATCATTCTAAAGTATTAAAAAAAACCCTTGAGGCCTGCAATAAGATAATCTATTGTGAGCGAAATATCCTTACAGTAGCCACAAGGACTGCATGACTATGGCCTGCCAACCTCTGTGACCTCATCTTCTACTGTTTTCCTTTATTACAGAATCTGGCTTTTTCTTCATTTCTAGAAAGTGCCAAGCTCTCTTCTGTGCCAGAGCTTTGCATATGTTGATCCTTTGGGAAAAAAGAACTCTCATCTTCTACTTGTTTTGTGTTCTTCCTTCTATTCTTTTAAATCTAAGCTAAGATTCCACCATTTCCTGATGACTATAATTCAAGCCACTTCCTTTACTTCTAGCTGAGCGCTATCACACTGCCCTGCTTGACTTTTCCTACAGTAGGTATACCCCTAAGAAATGCTTACTTATGGCTTTACTGTCTCTCTTCCTCCCCAGGACAGTGAGCTCTGCTGTGTGTCTCACTTTATTCACAGAGTTGGGAGAAGAGCCTGGGAGGGTGGAAGACTGATTCATTTATGAATGACTGAATGGCAGGCCATTCCTCTAGTCACATTCCTCCCTCAGAGAAGAGCTGTCTTCTCATTGGTCCCTACCCTCAAGAGGTCAGAGGTTTGAGGGAGCCTTTTAATGAATGTCACCCATCAGAAGCCTTAGTCATACCGAGGTGAGATAGGGCTGACAACCATGATGTCCAGGATGAGGACTAGAAAACTGGCCTTTCAGCCCCAAGCCAAAGGACTGGGTTTCTTATATGACATTATCTGTTTTAAGACTGATTAATTCAGCTGAATCTCAAGATTGGTACAGGGAAAACTGAAGTTAGCTGCGAATGATGAATTTTTCTCATGGAAATTATCCTGCAACACATAGGCATGAATAGGAAAATAAGGACCAAAGGGACCTTGGTCAGGAGCAGAGGGGCAAGCAGCCAGGATGTCACTCCTGGGAGTGTAACTGAGCTTGGAGCAGAGGTAGGTGGTAAGGTGAGGACTGAGAGAACAAAGTGAGGGCTGAAGGATCAGAGGTCCAGGGAGAAAGCGGCTTATTAGTCCCCAAGAGAAGACAAGGTGGGGTGGGGTGGGGTGGAGCAGCAAGGTAGTCTAAAATTGTTGGGACGATGTATCCTTAGGCTGCCAGCTGCCCTGCCCTGCAAAAGAAATACTTGGTTTCTTCAATCAAATATTAATCTGACAATGCTTGCCTCTCACTCACTGCATGCACTCTCAGCACCAGCTGTCCAGCTGAGCCCCAGGGCCTAGGGAAGAACCTAGACAAGGAGGCTCTCTAGGATAGTCTATCTGGAGTGTATCCTAGAAAGAAGGAATAAAAAATTAGGGTTGGGAGGCTGGGGATATAGCTTAGTGCCATAGCACCTCCCTGGCAAATGCAAGGTCCTGAGTTCAATTCCTGATTAAAAAAGAAAAAAAAAAATGAAGGCTAGAGACATGTATCTAATATATCTATTTTACTAGAATTAATTGTTTCCCTCTGTTATGGTTTAGATGAAAACGTCCCCTAATATCATATGTTTAGGAGGTGACTAGATCCTGGGGCCGCTACACTCACCAGGTGGTCAGCCCACTGATGAGGATGCAGTTGACTTGCTGTTAGGAAGGGCGGCCTGGTGAGAGGTGGCCACTGGGTACGTAAGCTGGCTGGCCAGCTCTCTCTCCCCAGCTCCTCCTCCTCTCTCTGCTGCCGTGGTGGAGCACCATTTCCTCTGCCATGGCCTTCTGCTATCCTGGTTCTGCCTTGGAATCCGCCAACCCAGAATGCCAATGAACACATTCAATCTATGAGCAAAGTCCTATGAGCTGTACCTTTAAAGTCAATCCCCAGTCAGTGGGCCTGGGGTAGCATCATCTCTCTTGGATAGGAAAGTCACTTTCTGTGTCCTGGCTTGCTCTTTTACTGTTCTGCATCTGTCCTTCCTCCTGTAGCTCCTGCATAATCTTGCTAAGGGGCGAATCAGATCATGCTGACTGTGTGATCCAATGGCCTCCCTGCTTACTTAGAATATGACATAAACTATTTACCACAACCCCCTCATGGTCTGCCTGTGCCTTACTCCACCTCATTGCTTCCCTGATCTCATCCACCGCCTGCCAGAGGGCTCCGGTGAGTTGCACTGCCCGTTTCTGCCCCTGAAGATTCTGATCCTATAGCTCTGGGACAGACCTGGAACTTTCTGCAATATCACAAGTCCTACCTGTGATTTTGCAGGGTAGCACAGTTTTTGCAAACAGTTGCTCCTGATACACAGCCTGGGATGTGACCTGGAGGTCGTGATTCAACACCTGCCAAGTAGAGTCAGCATCTGTGTGGCGCGCTCAGGGTGAAGTGGAAGGTGGGAGGAGGACAGGGTTACTTATTACCTCCCATAATGAAATCCGATTATACAAAGGATGTGACTGTGTGGTTCTGAAGAGACTATCTGAGAGGTATAATTAGCATCAGCTCCTTTGCAGAAGAAAGGGGCAACCTGCCCATGTTGGCTAGAGCATCCGCCTCTCAATAGGAGGCCTAGATGGCTGTTTGGTGACTACATCCTTCACTTCTGCCTTAATGGTGACAGCCCACTGCAGCACACTGTGTTTCTGTCTGGCTTCCGCAAGGATAATGAAGGCAGCTTCACAAGAGCCCTTGTACCAACTGTACCGGCTGGAGAGCCTGCCCACCTGACTCTTGTCATTTTAATGTGGCCTCACACACTGCCAATGTCTACTTCCCGTCCTGCCCTTTGCCAGTCTTGGAAATTCTTGTCCCCTGAAATATGAGCACCAGCACTTTCTCTCCTCCACCCTTCCCATGCAGTCCTGACCCCCAGCCTGGTCTTAGAACACTCTGCTCACCCTCCACCACCTCCTTGTGCTATTGCTGTGTCAGTAGCCCTGACCTCTTTTTGTTAGGATGTCAGCTTAATTTCCAAGTCAAAGAAAACCTGCTAAAGATATCAGAGGCTCTAGTCTTCTGATTTGAACCTCATCTTGGTGTTCTATTAGGATTATTTGGTTGTAAGGAACAGAAGTTGGCTATTTTAAGCAGAAAAGGAATTTCTTCACTTGCCCTGAAGCAGTGTACAGAAGCAAAGAGAAGATAAAGAGGACAGCTTTGGAAAAAGCAGAAGCAGGACAGCTGTGCAGGGGAGAAGCATGGGGACAGGAGCCGATGACAGTCCCTTCAGGGGCCCACCTTATGCATCAAAGACTGTCATTTTAATTTTGATGTCACTAGGCTCAAGAGTTCACATTCCTGGGGAGAAGACTGCATCATAAGCTGGCCCTTCATCTAGAGGAGGACTGGACATGTTGATATTTACCACACTCAGCTGTAGACAGAAGAGCCAGTGCTGTGCTGTGGGGGAAGTGATGGCTGGGAGTAGGGACTCCTGCATCACGCTGTCTAGTTTGTATCCTACCTTGATGAGCTGCACAGTTTTCAGCAAGTTAGGTATTTTATCTGAGCTTCAATTTCTTCACTTGAAGAAATGGGGATAATAATAATGTCTACTTTCCATGATTCTGTTCAAGCTTTTGAAATGATAGTAGATGCTCCATGAATGTTAGTTGTTTTTAGTGAGACCAAAAGGGACATATGTGCGTGTGTGCACATTGATATTGGGTGGACAGCAATGCCAGCACCCTTTTAGGGATTTCTGTATATCCCTCCAAGCCCAGAATCAGGTTTACCTAGGTTTCTTAACTTCTCCCCCAATGTGGGTAGTGTCCAGTCAGGCGAAGCCCCTAGGTTCCTACAAACAGAGGAACAGGCAATGCGAAGAACTGATCGATTGAGAGCATGGACTTTAGAGAAAAGTAGGTTTTGTGCAAATATTGACCCTACTACAAACATTTTGTGTGACCTGGGTAAGTGGCGGAGTATCTCTGCACTGTACAGGAAGTAGAATAATAAACCCCTACTTAGTATTGTTTAGGAGAGCCCATTCCTTCATGTAAAACTCAATGATTAAGTTGCAACTCTGAGCCAGGCACAGGAGTCCCTGCTCTCAGGCTTGTAGACGAATCTCAATCTAATCATCCCATAGAGTTGCATAATCAACAAGAGGTGCAATGGCTGTGAGGGAAACGCCTACTTATGAAACCATGGGCCATAAGGGAGTCCGACTTGGAGCTGAGATGTGAAGGTAGCAATTAGCTAGGCCAAAGCTGCAGTGGGTAGAGCATTCCAGGCACAGGGAACAGGGTGTGCAAAATCCCTACTGTGGAAAATCTCATCTGTGGGATCTCTGTAAGGTCTGAGGAAAGGTCAGTGTTACCCCAAAATAGGATAGGAAAGGAGGTCAGGTGAGGCTAGAGAAGTGCAGGTCTGATCGCACAAACCTGGGAAGCCAGGGTGAGCATTTAGGTCTCTGAAAGCAGAGATCCCTGAAAGCGGGGAGCCCCTGCTGAAAGATTTAAAGCAGGGGAGCCACTGTTGCCCTTACATCTGCAGGACAGCAGCTGGCTGCTAGAAAGAGAAAGGTCTGGAGAGGAAAGAGGTGGAAACATGCTCGTGGGACCAGCTGTCACAGTCACTGGGCTTAGAGATAAAAGTAGCTGGACTAGGACAGGAACAGAGAGGTGGAACTATACATGGACTTGAGAGAAATTTGGCAGCTAAGTCCTTAGCATTTAGTGGATGATGGTATGGAAGTGAAGAGAGATTTGTCAATGGGTTGTGGTCTCTGATTTCTCCAAGATATCTAGTCATGCTGTAGGATTGGCAGTGTTGCCACTATCTGGGGAGAACTGAACCTGGGTGGGGGGTGAGATCAGTGGGGGACATGCTGGCTATGAGGTCCTTTGAGATCCCATCTCACTGGCAGGTAGATAGATGGATATCAGAGATAGATGGATATCAGAGTCTGGAAGCCACAGGATGGGTCTGACCTAAAGGAATAAACTTGGGCCTTTTTCAGGTAGGTCAAGAAGCTCCAAGAAAAGGCATAAGAGTCAGGGAAAGTGCGGAGCAAAAGCTGTCATGTTGTTGCAGAGACTTCAATGATCTCTCTCTCTCTCTCTCTCTCTCTCTCTCTCTCTCTCTCTCTCCCTCCCCCCTCCTCCACAGACAAATCTGTCCTCTTGAGGCTGCTTCTATGATTGGCTTCTTGTACTGTATACTTTCCTTCCTATTGGGACTTGTTTATTTGATTAGCTTCTCTTGTCACCTAATAAAGGTTAAGGATCCAGAAGGGGCTACATTACAGTGGGTGGGGGAGGGAGACACTGAGGCCCAGAAGAGGGTCTTATTAAGCTCTTCTCACCTACACCCAAGCACACAAACAATTCAAGCCTGACACTTTGATTGAACTTAATTTCTTTCTTTCTAATGCCTTCCCTGGAAGAGTTACGAGCTCAGTTTCCCCTGACAGCACCAGAGGGAGGACAGTATTGGCAATGGCATAAAAGCTGAGGAGCGAGGGAAGAGCAAAAGATGGAGCATTTATTCTGAGCAGAGTCCTGGAGCATCAGCCACCTTCTGAGCAAGACAGAGAAAAACCAAGGGCTTTAAAAATAGAACCGCTTAATGCTTCAGGTGGAGAAAACAATCCAGAGTAAAGCTGATGTTCCTGACTTTAAGAGACTGATCCCTCGTGAACCAAAGGGACCCCTAGTCTCAGACAGGCAAAACAGGGCAGCAGGGCATGAGGAGAAAGGGGCTGGGCTGGATTCTGCTTCTGGAATTTTGTCTTGGAATCTGCCAAAATCCCCACAAAGGGGATAGGAGGGTCCCTTAATGGACACAGCAGTGTGCCTGGAGATGGTAACAAGCAGGGGGACATGGCTGCTCCAGGAAGAGAACAGGACATCCATGTGCAAGCACAGATTGTTGTCTTCAAAATAATTCTCAAAAGATAGAATTCTCCTTTTTTCCCAAATGATGACTGCATTGGTGTGCTGGGGAGGCTCAGGGACAGGAAAGAATAGGTAGGAACACATCACCCATGTTATGATAGAAAGAGGTACCCAAAGTCTCATGACATCTTGATGGGAGTTGAGAGTTTCAGGGAGGAGGGGACTCTATTCTCAATAATCTTCATTTCTCAGAACAGTTTCAGATTCACAGAAAAATGGGAAAGGTGTCACAGGGTTCCTACACACCCTCCTCATTTGCATTTCTCTTAAAATCAACATCTTATATTAATGCTATACATCTGTCACAATCAATGAATTCATATTAATATATTATGATTAATATCCATACTTTCTTAATTTTTTTTTTTAGTTTTACTTAACATCATTTTCTTACCTGGGATCTCATCCAAAATACCACATCATATTTAGCTACCATATCTCATGAGGCTCCTCTTGACTGTGATGTCCTTGGAAATTTCCTTGTTTTTGAGGACCTCTGCAGTTTGAGAACTGTCAAGTACTTTAAAGGATGTCCTTCTGTGGGAATTTTTTAGTATTTTCCTCCTGACTTGATTGGAGTTGTGGATTTTGGGGGAGAAGTTTGGAAGTAAAATGTGTTTTTCATCACATTATATCAAAGGTATGTCCCATAAACATGTTTGTCACTGTTTATCTTGATCTTTGTCACCTGGATGAGGTAGTATTTGCAGGCTCCTCCATGGTAAAGTTAATCTACACTACTTCTCCTAGTATATTCTTTGGCAGGACGTTATCAGGCATAGCCTACATTTGAAGAGCGAAGAGTTATTTTTCCTTCCTTCCTTGCCAAATACATAAATCATTTAAAACTTTTGCAAGGGAGATTTCTCTCTTTTCTATTTATTCAATCATTTGTTTATATCATGATGGTCTCTGGCTATTTATTTTCTACAATGGATTATAATTATGTTGCTCAAGTTGTTCTAACCTTGGGCATCAGGCACTCTTTGAGTTGGCAGTGTGTCCACTTGACATCTTGCATTCAATGTTTATATTTTCTGGAACTTTCCCACATTTGGGTACATAAAGATGTTCTATGATCATCTTGAACATTTTTTTTTTGCTACAGTCATTTCTCTAGTGATCCCTTGTTCTTTTTTATTGAAGAATGATATTAGAAACTGCAAAGATTTCCATGTGGATTCCAGAGAGTCTATTGAAAAGGGAGGCTTCACCACTGAGGAAGTAGTTCTGGGAGGTAGAAACTTTGAGAGGATGGGAATAGTGGGAAGTCTTTAAGTGACTGGGAGTATGTGCTTGTATGACCTCTTCTCCCATGCTCTGCTACTGAGCTTGCAATGTGACCACGTGGCTCAATATGTACTCCTATTGTGTTAGCTGCCCAACACTTTGACAAAATACCTGACATAAATCAACTTTAAGGAGGAAAAATTTATTTTGGCTCATGATTTCAGAGAATTAAGTCCATGGTAACTTGGCTTCACTGCTTTGGGGCCTGTGGTGAGGCGCAGCATCATATTGGAGAGTATGTGGTAGGGTAAGTCGGCATACCTCATGGGAGACACGCAGCAGAGAGCAACAGGAAGGCCTGGGCAAGCAACAGGAAAGCTTGAACCCAGGGTCATGCCCCCATGACTCAGTTCCTTCAAGAAGGTCTCACCTCCTAATAGACCATTCAGCATGAATTTCATACTCTCTTGGTCTGATCACTTCCACAAGCTCATCAGCTGGGGCTTGGGGGACATTTTAGATCCAAACTATAACATTCCACTCCTGAGGCCCCCAAAGGCTGATGGCTGTCTTATTAGGAAAAGTACTTTTAGTGTCTCTAAGAGTTGCTAAAGTCTTAACAGTTCTAGCATATGCTCAAATGTTCAAGTCCAAAATCTCCTTTCAGACTCAAAGCAAATCTTAGCTATGAGTCCTTATAAAATTCACAAAGCAAATGACACTCCTAAGATACATTAGCACAGAGTAAGCAGCCCCATTCCAAAAGGGAAGTGTGAAGACATAGAAAGGAACCTGACCAAAGCAAGACTTAAACACAGTGGGGGAAAACATTAAATCTTGTAGCTCCATATCCAGCATCAGAGCACATGATGGAAAAATGTGAGTCCCAGAAAGCTTGTGCAGTCCTGCCTCTATGGGTTTGCTGGTTGCAGCTTACATGGCTCTCTTTTGGACTGTCTTTGGTTGGTGTCTGTGGCTTTCCTTGGCAAATATTCCATGGGGAAGTGGTTTTGGGAGGTAGAGCCTTTGAGAAGTTCCTGAAGTCTCTATTGTGGTTTTGGGATTCATTCACACAGCTTCACGCATTGTATTTTCAGGGGCTGCGTACAAAGATTTTATCCCTATTACACATTGCCTGGCTTCTCAGGCCTTCCTCTGAAGTCTTAGTGGAAGCCTCAAGACCCCCAAACTCTTGGGCTCTGCACGCCAGGAGAGTCAAAACCATGTGAACACCACCGAGTAAGGTCTGCTACCAGCTTGCATGATGTTCAGGATGTTTGGACCATAGCTGCAGTGGCCTTCAAGTGCCTGAGTGACTTGACATGATGAAATGAATCCTGTGAGACAATGTCCTAGCTGGCCCTCTTCTCAAAGCAAAATCTTTCAAAGGACTTTACAATTTTACACACTTTAGCTTGTGGTGGGTGGGGTCTGGCCAATTCCTGAGATGCTTTTATGACAGCTTTCCTATTGTCCCAGTCAAACTACTTTTTTTTTTTTTTTAATGTATTTGGTACAGGGTTTCACTACACAGCTTTGACTCGTAGTGATCCTTCTGTTTTCAGCTTCCTCAGTACTGGAATCACAGATGTGTGCTATCATGCCTGGTCTCAGTGGCTGGCCTAGCACTGGATCAAGCCCTGGTCCCTGTGCTTGCCTAAGCAGGCACTTAGTCCATTGAACTATCTCACTGGCACCAAAATACTTCTTTTTAATGGAATTAATTTCTTCAGTAATTATACCTTCTTTGACCTCTTCTTGAAAACTGCACCTTTTAGGGTCAAACTGCAAATTTCTGAGATCTTTCTTCTATGATTTTTGCTACCAGTTTTGACTGTAAAAGGAGAGATTCTGACTAATTTCAGTTAATATTCATTCCACAGCCTCAATTTTGTGATATCTTGAAATTTACTCTGCCAGATTAGTCTATCACTTTTAAATTGAGCTCCTCACAAATTCTCAGAACATGGGCAAAGTGTAGACAAGTTTATACCAGGATGTAGCCCGACTGGCCTGTGTCAAGTTCCCAGTAGAGCCTTCATTGCATCTGAAACCTCATGAACAGGAAATTTACTGCCTGCATTCCGGACAGCAGTCTAGTCTTCTGACCTGACATCAGAATCACCCACTAAATTCTGCTTACAGCAGTTTAGGGAATCTTTGGCCTGCATCTCCTACCTTTCCAAACTCCTCCTACATGTTCTGCAGGGTTTTAAACTTAATCATCTGGTAGACTCACATCCATTTCCCTCCCCCATTAATTGGCACCAATTTTAAGTGCTAGACAGTGTTCCATAACTGTGGCAATATAACTGAGAGAAACCACTTGAAGGAGGAAAGGTTTATTTTGGCTTATGGTTTCAGTCCACGGTCAGCTGGCTCCATCGCTGTGGACCTGAGGTGAAGCAGAACATCAGGGCAGAAGGGCACGGTGGAGCGAAGCTGATCACCTCATGGCAGCTAGAAAGCTGAGAGAGAAGGAAAGAGCCAAGGAGAGTGAAGGGGACAAGATACACCCTTCTAAGGTATACGCTTAGTGACCTACTTCCTCTAACTGGGCCCCACCTTCTTAACAGCTCATTCCACTGATCTCTTCAACAGATTGTGAAGATAGTTCCTTCATAATCAAATCATTGCTCTAAATCTGACCTCTGAGCACTGTTGTATTGGGAATTAAGCCCTCACTGTGTCTCAGGGAACACCCCATATTTAAAGCACCACACCTGCCATTTCTTTTCACCATCCAGCATTGGCCTCAGAGCCTTTACCAAAATTAAGCCAATGAAGACATGATGTTCATGAACCTAAAAACCTATAAACTGACTGTGGTAGTTGATACACCATGTCAATTTGATGGCAGAAGCTTAGCTGGATTGGCTCCCAGGTTCCAGGCCATGGGGGGGGGGGTCTCCTTGCAAGACAGGGAGGCCCCACTGGGGCGCGATTGGTTCTGCTCTGGCATGCAGCCCCAGAGTGACTCAGCACAAAAAGTGCCTGTAAAGGACTTGAGGAAGACTTCTGCCCACCCCTGCTTCCTTGGAGAAGTGCAGGCTTCATTGCGCCACTTCGCAGCTGTGCCACTTTGGGGGCGCTTGATCTTCTTAGCTGTCTTTGAGGTGGAGCACTGGTCTTCACAGTCAGCCTAGAAGGAAGAGGCTTGAAGGAACCCACGGCTGTTGCTCCGCCTCTGCTCTTCCTTGTTTTCTGCTGTCATGAACTGCTGCCATTTGCCTTGGAGCCAGCTGAGTATGAACTGAAACCTCCACAAACTGTGAGCTAAACTTTTCCTTCCTTCATTTTGAGTGTGGGGTAACGAGTGAAAAGTAAGATACTAAACCTTTTCTCTTCATGTCAAACACAGTCTCTGTCAGGTCTAGGGTTGGAGCAGGGCTTTGAGAGTTGGGTGTAGGCTTCAGTGAGCCAAGAGTGCCACAGAGTATGCCTTCAAAGCAGACCAGTGTCAGCTCTGTGTGCTGGATCCATGTCCCACGTGTCAGGGGATGGACTATAGGCTCCAAGCCATGACTCAGGTGTGCCAGGGTCTAGCACTGAAGACTCCAGACATGGGCAGCCGCCCCTTGTTTGTCCTCTCAGAGTCTGAGGATGGGCAGTGTGGAGGGAGCTGCTCCCACCCTGATCGCGCACCCCTGGCGTGTGCTGGCGAACATGCTACCAGACTGCCTCCTCCGCGTTTGGAGAGGGTAGGATGAGACTAAGCCTGGATGTCCCCAGTCTGTGCTATGAATCTATCCTGGTAGAGACCCAGCTGTCTGGGGACTTCTCAAAGTGGCTGCTCTGGGATGGGTAAGGATAGAGGCCCAGCAAGCCAGTCCTCAAGGATGGCGTCCCCATTTTAAATTCTGACCTGTATGTTTTGTTTGAGCTACAAGTCTCTTCTTTCAAACTGATTTTTTTGCTTAAGGCTGTATAGCCCTCTCCTCTTTCTAATTAGCTGTTTTTAGTTGATCTTCTCTGGGTCTATCTGATGGGATTCCTCTATTAGCCATGTCAGCGATCCCCTGAACCTTTTCTCTTTATGGAGCAACTTATGTCAGATATTTTGTTATGATAATGAAATGTTAATACAAAAATCAAGATGTCATTGCCAGTAGGACTTCTTAGCTGACAGAATAAGGAAATATATGTGAGCATATGAATGTATCAATAGCTATAACTATTCATAACCATCTATATCTGTGTAGATGAAGATGAATTCAAACTGATGTCTTCAACCCTGTTCTTTCATCAGATGATCATCCTAGCCTCCACATTTTGCTTCTCTGTAAGTTTCCACTCTAGCAATAAGAAAAATGGCCATTATCACTTACCATCCTCTTTTTTAATAGTTCAATCCCGGTGCACATGTATAATGACTTCAGAATTGCTAACCTATACCCACATAGGAAGTAGGTCTATGTATCAGAGTATGTAGTGCTTATGTGATATTCCTTTTGTCTTTGGTTTTACAGACTCCACTCATTTCCAAAGTTACTTAGTTCAACATCTTTTCTTCCCATTCCTTCACGGAAGTTGGTCCAGGCATTTGTAATGTGCAAGACTCAGTTGTTGCAGTTCGCATTCCTTCCTAGGATCCCCAAATCTCCTGTGATAGTTAACTGAGTGTGCCAACTTAAATACAAAAGGCCCAACTAAATTAGGTCAACATAGTTTCTGAGAGTGACTGATGGGATTCACTGAAGATAGAAGACCCACTGTGTGTAGACTTGTTGCCTGAATTGTATAAAAGGCAGGCAGAGAAGAAAGGCCTATTTCTTTTGAGGAGCTTCGGCCCTCGCATTCTGTTGGACATCCTCTCTTGGCTTTCAGCACGGACCCTTCACCCTCCCGATGTGGACTCACTGTGCATGCGGCATCACAATAGCGTAGCGACTGAATTAATTATCCTAAAAAACTTCCATGTTTCATGTATTCATTCCTCTTCCTTCAACCCCTGGAAACCACTGATCATTTAACTTCTTTTCCTTTTTCTATTTTTTTTTTTTATTTTTGGGGCTGGCCAAATAGCTCAGTAGATTAAAGTAACTGCAAGCAGGTACAAGGGCCGGGGGTTTGATCCCCAGGCCTGCCCTGCTGGCCCTGCCCCTGGGGCACGCTGAGATGGCAACTGAGACTGGGTGTGGTGGTGTGTGCCTATAATCCCAGCTCTTGGGAGGCTGTAAACAGGTCGATCACTATGAGTCCAATCTAGTAGTCAGACCTTGAACACCCTGTAGACGCTCCCCTAAAATACAAAA
>NDGN011474919.1:0-14661 GCA_002564285.1 Tympanoctomys barrerae
ACATGCAAATTAAGAATATATATATATATATATAATATATATATGCTTTATATATAAGCTTTAAATTGAGTAGCCCTCAATTTAAATGGCTATTCTTTATTAATATTTGATGTTTAAATGTCTTTAAATGAAATGATGGAAATAGTAGATGATAGTTTTGTTTTTTCGTGTTTCTTATTTGCCAAATTTTAAACTTAACATCTTCAATCTCCAAAGTTTTGGGAAAATTTGATTTTTATCTGTACACTCTACTAAATGATATGTAGCTCTAAGACCAGGGCTACAGACTATTTTAGCAAGCGAGAAACTGCCTTAGAGAGCTCAATTTTGTCTTCATAATCAGAAATAGATACAGTATGGCTTCTGGGATTTTTACACAAAACCATCTAAGTCCCTGGGCTACCTGTAAGCTTGTCTCTTCCGTGGCGCTATATTTCATTGCTGCTCCAGCTATTAGACCAGCTGTGTTTACATACTCTAAGCCATTCAGAGCAAATGATCTTCGTTCTGACAACAAGGGAGGAAGTTGTACTTTGCATTCATAAGCACCATAAAAGAAAAAGAAAAAAAAAGCCATTCTTGGCTATAGCCCAAAAATAACAATTGCAAAAAAAAAAGAAAATTGAATCAGTGATTTATTTTGTATCTTTTCTTTCTTGTTGTAATGTTTGTGTTTTTGTAAGATGCATGGAGTGTTTGAGGAATGCTGAGACTTAAAACTTAACGGCAAAAATTATTAGTCAATAATTATTTACAAGCGTATTAAAGATGTTAAGTGTAGCGGTGAGGCAGAGACCAGATGGGCTGGCAGATAGCAAGATCTGAGCTAGCAAGAGATTATTCTGGCAAACCTGCATCCTCACCTGGCGTTTATCACAGTGCAATGCTGATGTATCAGCTACTGCGCCTGGGCTCAGAATGAAGCATCCGAGAGCTGGTCGGCAAGACAAGTCTTATGATGTAGGCTTCCTCCATCATAAGGAGGGCACCAGGGTTATGTTAAAGCAGAAAGGGTATATCAGTGTAAAAGCTGGGCAACATCTAAGTAAAACAGCTATGCAGAAAATCAAGCAGACTGTATGAGTAATAGAATGTGACTGACAACATTTTAAGGGTGATTAGGTACCTAACATAACTATATATGGCAAAATAAAATGCAACAAAAGCAGCCACCAAGTGAGCTGTTCTCTCAGTGAAGGTAACTTAAGCAAGAAATACATTAAGCCAAATCTGATTGCAATGAATCTAAGCTGTTTCCTCCTAGAAACAGTTACAATAAGGTATTATATGCCTTGCCCAGAGCCTGATGCCTAATGTCGCAGCAATCATAAATAATCAACAACAAAGGCTATGTGTACCTACCCTAATGCCTTCTGCAATATATTTGAACCAAGAATAGAAATCCACAGGTCTTGGAAATGAACTCTGCCTAGACTATACCCAGTGACTGGGATGGGGATGAATGGGAATTCTAGACAGCTCTCTAAAGATGTGTGGCCACTCTCTTCAAAGATAGTAAAGTCTCAGACCTGATAAGAATTGTATATTTTTCCTTCTTCACAGAAGGCTCAGTGAGGAAGAAAATAATGGTTATTCCCAAAAAAGGTTGAAGAGTAAGAAGTCTTAATGGAAGAAATACCAAGATTGTAATGACACTACAATTTAAGCATTTCAGTACTGCATGATGTTTTTCACATTCTGAGATACATCTTCCATTTTCTTGTCATGAGTTCTATTTTTGTAGAAGAAAATATGGATCTACATATTTTTAAAAGACTTTAAGCAACTAAGGAATGTTAGAAATCCTAACATACCCTGGGAGAAGAAAAATGTAAATATGGGCCATGCAAACATAAATTGCCATCCTTGTTAAGCTTTTGGGAAATCCAGACACAATCTGAAGAAAATACTTTCTGCTTGGAATTTTTAGAAATTTAGCTCTATTCTATAGTCACTAGAATTTTTAAAAAATTGTATTCCAAAATTAATGGGTGAAAGTTTCTAAATTCTGAATGACTTTTATTTATTTATTTTTTCTGTATTTTAGTGAAGGGTCTACAGGGTGTTCAGGGTCTCACTACTAGATTAGACTCATAGTGATCCATCTGTTTACAGCCTCCCATGTGCTGGGATTACAAGTGTTCCCAACCACACCCAGTTTCAATTGTCATTTTAGTGAGCCCTGGGGATACGGCCAGCACAGCAGGCTGTGAATCAAACCCCCACCCCACCCCCCTCCTGCTTGCAGGCACTTTAATCTGCTGAGCTATTTGGCCCGCCCTGAATGACTTTCAAATTGGATATCATCTATAATGTATAATCCAAATGAAATTCTGTACCTTCTGTATAATAATAATGTCTTCTATGCATCCAAATTAATTGTTGCCCTATATACTGTTTATCAGAATCTTTGGCAAATAGGTATTTCCAGATCAAGATAAAAAGTGTAAAGTTATTTTTAATGACCTTGTTACACATTTTGAGTAACAGAAGACCCATGGACATGATTGTTTTAAAGAAGAAAGTTACCTTTAAATAATTAAAGCTGAAATGCTTCATTTTACAGAATAAGTATATATTTGAAATGTGCATCATAAAACTATCTGTGTAAGTTAAAAAGTGGATATTGTTTTTAAAACAGCAAATTTTAAAGATCTACTGAATCCTTACTTGATAATAGGATTTTCCATTCATAAGAATATTGAATACAAAAGGAGAACATGCTTGCCCTGAAAATTCCCAAATGGAGGAAAAGTTTGTCATTGTTAGGATGGAAATAGGATGGAAATATTCAAAAGGACCAAGATAGAAAGAATAGAAAAACTTTAAATTACATTATCTGGAGAAGAAAGTCAGTATTACAATTGTAGTCTGTCACCCCTAAACATTGTAATGACACTTTATCATCCATGTTCATCTTGTTTTTAGTTTTTTTTATTTTCTTTATCATTATTTTCTTTATTGGATATTGAACTCAGGACCTTGTGCTTGCCATGCAGGCGCTTATGCTACTGAGCTACTTCCCCAGCCCCCATCTTATTTTTAGAAGCAACATGTAGTGCTAGGGCTGGGGAGATAGCTCAGTGGTCTAAGTGCCTGGTTGGTAAGCTCAAGAATCTGGGTTCAGTCACCAGTATCCCAGTCCATGCCAGCCCCAGAACCCTGGGCACACTGTACTGGGAGTGGTGGTGCACACCTGTAATCCCAGCTCTGGGATGGCTGAGACAGGAAGATCACTGACTCTGAACTGTGTAGTGAGACCCTGTACCAAATAAATAAATAAATAAATACACTTTGAAAAGGAAAAAAAAAAAGTGCTGAATCAGGCCAAATAAAATACAGAATAAAGACACTCTAGCACATGAATTTTTTCCCCTTAATTATTATAATAGCTATCCTTTTCTGGATACTTTGCTAGTCATTGTCTTAGCTGGTCCATGCACTATTTTATATTATCTTCTAAACAACCCTGTGATATGGCTTCCTTGTCAACTCACTGTACAAACATGGACATTAAGATTTAAAGCAATGAAGTGACTTTCCTACTGTCACAGAACCTGGAGAGCTTTGAACCCAGGTCTGTGCAGAAGCAACTTTCAGTCAGCTGTAAGCAATCATGGTATGTTGCCTGGCCAGAAGATTTAGCTGGGGTGCTTTGACTACTATGAAAGAACTCAAGGAATTTGGAAGTGACAGTGGACTCAAAACAAGAAAAGGGCCAGCAAGATAGCTCAGTGGTCTAAAGCGCATGCTCAGGCAAGCTTAGGCAGGCGCAGGAGATCAAGGTTCAATCCTTGGTACCACGTGCTGCACCAGCCCCACCCTCAGGGTGGGCTGAGCCACACAAAGAAAAAAAAAACAAGAGAGACATGCAGTGCCACTGTGAAAAATGATGTCATGATATTCACTTAAATAATTGAGATTTCATAATTGAAACACTTAAAATTAGTAGTCATTGTCAGCTTACTGCATCAGATTCTCTGTTGTTCTAAGGGCATGCGCATTAATAGAAAGTGGCACAGCTGCCTCTCAGTTCGGTTGGGTGCTGACACAGGCGTTAGGCACATCTCTCTTGACCGGTGTTTCTCAGGCTGAGGCTGGGGCTCCTCCTCCACCGCCTCCTCTTCATCAGCAGGTGACCTGGGCCTAGTCCCCGCTCTGTCTGCTATTTATAATATGAAGCTCAAGTGTAATGAAGCTATCAAGCTAAGGCTGTCACCAGTGGGTGATTTCAGGGCCACAGAAATGTGAAGAGCCAAAGGCTGGAGATTCGTAAGAGTTGAGGGCGGGCGGCCGCGACATGTCTTTCCACACCGCAGAATTCAATGAAACAGTGCCACGGGACCCAGCCCAGATGTGAGTCAGGATTCCAACAGCCTGGACACAGCAGCGGGTGCGCAGCGCCAGATGTCCAGTACCAAAGAGTTAAAGCTTCAGTTCAAAAGCCTGTTTTGCCACTTCCTCACCGAGCCAGGGAGCGTGCTGGGTGAGACAGTCTTTTGTGATTAGCTCATTATTCATCGCCTCCCAGCAGATACCATCGGGCTGGGTTTGCTGAGCTAGAAATCCGTTTGGGTGTCGAGTGTCAGCTAAACAGGCTTAGTTACAATAGAGCCTGATTAGTTTTCACCTTGGCCTCGTAAAATGTGGCCTATGTATGGCATAATGGATTAGAGGAAAAGAGCATTCAGCACCAGAAGTAAGTAAGTGCAGTCCTGGGATTTGCGCATTTGATCTTTGATGTGTTTGACTTGCCCCAACTTTTCAAGATTTGAAGGCTCTTTTCTCCCTAACAACTTGATGCAGAGCCTTCCTGTGCGCTTTCATACCCGCCTTCCCAAGTACCACACACAATTTACAAACTTGGTCTTCTTACCCTCTTTCCTTGAAAAGGAGTAAGGCCAAACACCACGCGCCCACTAAGGAGATGGTCTTGAATATGGACTTTGGTGGTACGCAGGTAATCAGGACAAAATCAACACAGAGTCAGGACACCCTCATCGATTTCTGCAGGGCCCACAGTTGTGAAGCATTTCTCTGGCTGGAACACGGTGTGATAGCATTTCCACTTTCAATTCAGTTCATTTCTGAGCACTTCCTACATGGAATGGATTTTGATAAACACTAAAAAATACTAGAGTTTTTTGTTTGTTTGTTTTGTTTTGTTTAAAGTCCTTGACAGAGACTAAGTGCCTGCTTAGGCAAGTGCAGGGATTGGGGTTCCATCCCCAGCATCACATGCCCTGCTGGCCCTGCCCTGGGGGCACACTGAGTGTGCAACCAATTCAGGGCCTGGTGGTGCACGCCTGCAATCTCAGTGCTGGGAAGTCTAAAAACAGGAGGATCACTATGAGTTCAAGCTGCATAGTGAGAGCCTGCACCAAATAGATAAGTTTAAACAAACAAATAAATAAATGAAGTTCCTGACTAAGAGTATTAAGTCCACCAAAGATTAACATATAGAGCCGGGGAGATGGCTAAGTAGAATAAGTGCTTCTCTGGCAAGCACAAGGGCCTGAGTTCAATCCCCGGTTCCGAAATAACATATATAAGAATCACCAACTATAAAATAGGATACATTTTTTAAAAGCTTGAAGAACATTTGAGTGTCTAAACACTCATATGTCATAATTGCTTATACTTTGAGACTATAAATGGTACTGTGTAATTATAAGCATAAATATTATCTCACAGTATATATATATATATATATATATATATATATATAGTATTGTATTGACTCAAAGAGAACATAAATCAGATGCTACCGGACACCATAGATTTTACCAAATGCATTGCATCCCTTATCTTATGTAATTCTCCTACTAGTCCTACAATGTCCCCTTCTTCAACAAAAGGAAATTCAGTCTCCAGATTATGCAAACCATCCAAAGTTAAGCAGCAGAACCTGGAGCCACTTTCTGGTTGGTATAGCACTGGAGTGAGGATTTGTACATGGAAAAACCAGAACAATGCAATGAAACAACCTACATAAAGCCCCAAGGCCAGAAAGCATGGGACATATTCAGAAAATGGGCAACAGCTCACTCTGGAAGAACTTAAGGAGAAGAGTAGTAGGAGATAAGGTGGAAAGGAGGCTCAGGCAAGTAGAACCAGGCTCTTGATGAGAGTGACCTGCCCATCAAACAGCAATCAGTAGCCATCAAAGATGTTTTAGCTGGAGAAGACACAACCAGGCTAAAATGTAGGATCAATCTGGCAAGAATATACAGTTTAGACCATCATTTTTCCCTTTTTTCCACTTTTTCTTGATCACAACCTGTAGAAAGAAATACATTTTCTCTATTGCAATCTGGTACAAGCATATTATAAAAGACATATAGCAAAAATTATACAAGGTAATACCTTTCCTAAAATGCTGATATTTTCCACTGTTTTATCCTATTGCTTTTGCTTTACTTTTTAATTAATTTTCAAACCTACTGTTGAGTTGCAGCCACAATAAGGGAGAACACTAGATTAGATCATTGTTGGGAGAGATGGAACAAGGTGGGGCAAGCAATCATAAGCTATTGCTAAAGTCTAGGCAAGAACTAGAGAGACAAGAGGGGTGGATAAAAGGGATATTTCAAAATACAATGCCTTGACAATTCAAGAGGCTCCAGAGGTGATGACTACTAACAGACGTTGGAGAGAAGGACTGAGAAACTGGCTCTGTGTAAGGGAAGGAGTTTAGTTTTTGGACATACTGGCTTTTGCATTCCAAGAAGGCAGTTTCAAGTTCCAAAATGTATCAAGATAGCAGTTTAAGAGTGAGAACCTGCAGTCCAAGAAAGACTTAGATGCTGAAATCCTCAGCCAGTGTGCATTGCCTTCTGTGAGGAGCAGTGGCTGCAGCTGAAGACACTCAATAATGTCCAAGTGAGTGAAGAAATCATTCCAAGGATGGTTCTATTTGAACCTGTATTTTGTGGGGAGCAGAGGAAAAGGATAGACACAAGAAGCTAGAAAAGCAAAGCCCCAGGAGGACAACCAAGATGGCGCCGTGCATAAAATTCTTTTTCCCCCCTCCTTTTCTTATATAATCTGAATTCTTGTTTAATCTGAATTTTCTCTTTTTCTTGTCTAATCTGAATTCTCCCAAGCCAGAGCAGACTGAAAGCAAACACTAAGCAATGATAAAAAAAAAAAAGCAGCGTCTTCTTTGCGCCAGCATCTGTTTGCAAATTCATCCATACTTGTACTTCTTGCTCAAACTTTGATTCTAGTCATCTGCTGTGATGACCTAGCCCAGAACACTGGGGTTTCAAGCAGCCATGTTATTTGGCTTATGCATCTGTGGGTCAGGAATTCTAGAAGAGTTTGGCTGTTCCTTCCTCCCTGTTCCACGTGGTCAGCTAGAGAAGCTGAAGCTGGGTGGTCACTTCTGAGGCAAATTCTCTACTTGCATGTCTGGTACCTTGTAGTTCTGCAGCATTTTGCTCTCTCCACATGGAATCTCACCCTCTGGGCTCTGTTCACAATGCTTTGCCTTTTAACAGCAGCATCAGCTTCATTTGTGTTTAGAACTTGTTTTTTTTTAAGAGGAAGTAAAGCAAAAACAAAGCAACATAGAACAATAAATATGGTACAGAATTTCAAAACAAAAACAACAAAAAAATAACAATGGTTGTTATGTATTGTTATCATCAAATTTGTTGCTCAGATTACCAGATATAGGTATGTAAGATTGATCGAGTAATTAAACATTAATTCTTCCTTTCACTAAACCTTAATTTTTTTCTTGTCCTTTTTATTTTTTAAATTAAGAGAGTATAGAAATAATAAGACATTAGAGACAATATGTATTTAAAAGAACAAGATGGTACTCAACCATGGTTGTTATATTTCACATTGCTGTCCTCAGTGAAGTTGATCTTATTTCAGATACTAGCCTATAAAGTTTGCCAAAGAAAAAATTGTTAACATTAACTGTAAATTTCGACCAACAGAAGTCAGCAGTACAATCATTTCTACTATCCTGTGTGTATACTTAAATGGTTTTTATTCCCATCCTTTTTTTCTCCTTTCCCTCATCTCAATTGTTTACTCCTATCTTCAGTTTCTTTCCATTTTACTATATCGTACCTTCCAGATTTTATTTATTCTTTCAGGTTCTTACACTAGGGAGACAATTCAATGTTTATATATGTGAGTCTGATTTAGTTTACTTATGAGTACAGCCTCTAGTTGCATCCATTTACCTCTAAAAGCTTCAAGTTTATCTCTCTTTATAGCTGAGTAATACTCCATTGTATAAAAATACCATATCATTTTATCCATTGTTCAGGTGATGGGCATTTGGGTTGTTTCCAAGATTGAGTTATGACAAATTATGCTGCTATAAACATGGGTGCACATATATCACTGTGGTGTGCTGCATGACAACTCAGGACACTAACCACAAACACTTCAAAATGCAAAAAGTAGAAGCTTCCTGTTGCCTAAGGTCCGGGTCCAGAAACTGGCCCAGACCCTTTTCTACCATATTCTATTGGTCAGAGTAGTCATAGGGTTCACCTAGATTTTAAAAAAGAAATATAAGCCTTCTTGTACTCTGAACTAGCTCCAGAAGTCTGAACAGAGATCTTACAGCTAGTGCTCTTGACATCCATCATATTCTTTGTTCAGTTCAGGTCTCCTACGTAGAAGGAATCCTGTAACTCCAAAAGCCATATGGAGTACCATGTCACAGACCCTGCTAGAGATGTGCCATTAGCCTTCCTTTTCTCCTCTGTAGGGTTAATCACTGTTAAATAATTTGTACATTTCATTCACATACTTGTTTTTGCTTTTATCAAGTGTTTGTTTTCAAAAGCTGGTGTTTTGTGCTTTTAAAATATGAGTAGTGTTAGCACTATGTATTATTCTACAATTCATATTAAACTTTGGAGATTTATCTATATTGCTGCATGAATAGCTATCCCATTGTAAGAATAAATGGATTTGTTTATCTTTTTTTAAAAATGATACTTTGGGGCCTCTAGCTTCCACTGCTCTGAAAGCTATGATTCCTGCCTCCTGCAGTCTGTTGCCTGAAATATTGGTTCTCTAAATCCATACAAGCCACGCCGGATGGTGAGCCAAAGGATATGTGTGTGTGTGTGCATGTATGTGTGTGGGGGGGGTGGCCATGAGTATGATTATCTTGGTCTCCAAACAGGATAGCTTGTGCATCAGTGTTTTGTAGAGACTATCTTTGAAACCTGTTTCTCTTAGACTGACATTTCTTTCTCCATTCGTTCTTTTTTCTTTGTTTTGTTTTGTTTTTTCCTCTTTACACTTGTGGCTGACTTCTCCAGGATGCACACAGTTTCTACTGGGGACTGGGCCAGATGAGCTGTCTCAGTAAGAAAAGCCCTGTGAGCCAGAGCCGAAGCACTGTGACTGGCCAAGTGAAGGGCCTTCGCTGGCTTCTCCTTTGAATAAAGCTTTTCTCAGGAGTCTCCACAGTATCTCTGGTAAAGGACAAGGTGGCTACTTTCTTTGGTCTTCTCTGTGCCCCAGTGTGTCCTTTTTCTCCATGAGCACTGCTTCTAATCAATCAGGGACCCCCATGCAACAATGAAAATCTATTTCACCCTCACCCCAATATCTAGTGGATGCAGCAAGTATTTCTTACTCAACACAGTAGCTCACAGTTCTTCCTGTTCTTACCTCCTGTGGTGACTGGACTTCAGTATTCCAGGGCTACCCAAACTCAGCTTCACAGCACTCCATAAATATTTACTACATGAATAAAAGAGAGGGTGATTGCACAAATGAGGAAAAAAACAAATAAATGTTTT
Organism: Tympanoctomys barrerae; assembly: GCA_002564285.1. Classification (NCBI taxonomy): domain Eukaryota; kingdom Metazoa; phylum Chordata; class Mammalia; order Rodentia; family Octodontidae; genus Tympanoctomys; species Tympanoctomys barrerae. The sequence continues at coordinate 9,789 of NDGN011474919.1, forward strand.
CTCCGTCCTCTGTTACTGCAGAGAAAAATCTACCTCTGGGCTTCTTTGGTACCAATTATATCTCACCACCTCAGAAAGGGTGTCTATTTCCATCTGTTGTTTGGGAGTATAGCTGAATACAATTTAATTAGCATGTTTCTCTTGTTTTATAAAATTACAGTATTCCTTTTTGAAATTCCGAGTCTTAATCTCCTTGTTGTATATGCTTAAGGTAGGCTCTTTAAGCTATGGAAAGATCATTATGACAGATGTTCACCTCACAGTAGCTGTAAGCTCAGATATCACATTACTTGCAGGGTCTATATAATTTAGATAATGGGTTTATCTTTACCAAATTGTCTGAGTAATTGTGTGGGATTAATTTAAGATAGTAACATATTCGTAAAGACTACTTTGTGCTACAGAGATACCACAGTGCTAACAATGACTGGGGCTTACTGGGCATCAGGCACAGATGAAGTTCTTTGTAAACATTATCTCAATTAATCCTTATAACAACTTTGGGAGAGAGAAGAAAAGCAAAAGCACAGAGACTATATCCAGGCAACATAGTGGAGTGGCAGAACTAACATCTGAACTATCCTCAAATTCCAGATTTAAATGTTTGGTAACCACTGTTAGTTGGCTTTCCATTACTTTGAAAAACTACCTGAGATAATCACCTTAAAAAGGGGAAAGGAGGCATCTGGTTCCCACTCTCATGGCCATTGCAGGATGTTGAGCTCCATAGAGACAGTGCTGGGGCAAATGAGAGCCAGACAGGCACTGGGCAACTCTGTACCTCACTGAAGAAAACAAGTAAACATGGGCAAAGGAGATCCTAGGAAGCTGAAAGGTGAGATGTCATCATATGCATTCTTTGTGCAGACTTGCCAAGAGGAGCACAAGGAGAAGCACCTAGATACTTTCATTAACTTCTCAGAGTTTTTGAAGAAGTGCACAGAGAGATGGAAAACTGTCTGCTAAAAAAATTAAAAATAAATAAATGGAAATTTTGAAGACATGGCAAAAGCGGACAAGGCTTTGAAAGACAAATGAAAACTTATATTCCTCCTAAAGAAGAAACAAAAGAGAAGTTCAAGGATCCCAATGCACCCAAGAGGCCTCCTTTGACCTTCGTCTTACTCTGTTCTGAGTACTGCCCAAAAATCAAAGGACAACATCCTGGCCTCCCCATTGGCAACATTGCAAAGAAACTTGGGGAAATATGAAATAATACTGCAGCAGATGACAAGAGGCCATACGAGAAGAAGGCTGCTAAGCTTAAGGAAAGGTATGAAAAGGACCTCGCTGCCTACTGGGCTAAAGGAAAACCTGATGCAGCAAAAAAAAAAAAAAAAAGGGAGTCATCAATGCTCAAAATGCAAGAAAAAGAAGGAAGAGGAGGATAAGGAAGATAAGGATGAAGAAGAGGAAGAAGAAGATGAAGAGGATGAGGAAGATGAAGAAAGGATGATGATGAATAAGTTGGTTCTAGTGCAGTTCTTTTTTCTTGTCTATAAAGCGTTTAACGCCCCTGTACACAACTCATTCGTTTTGAAGAAAAAAATCGAAATGTAGGAAAAAAAAAAAAAGAGGAAAGATTTAGTTTGCTTTCTAGTCACCAAAATCACAGTCACCTAGCTCTACTACTTTGGGGCTGTGAAAGCACCATAAGCACCTCATGGCAGGATTCATGGCTGAGGTTTCAGAAGCTAGAAGAGATGGGGAGGAAGAGGCATGAGTCCCAGGATTCCCTTCCCAGGCACACCCCAGTGACCTACCTTAATCCAACTGGGCCCCACTCCTTAAGAATCCACCACCTTCTGATAGCCACAGGCTGGGAGCCAAGCTTTCAATACATAGGCTCTGGGGGCACAGTCATGATCTCAACTGTGGCAGGCAAGTTATGCTGGAATTGGTGAAAGTTTGTTTTGTCACATTCAGATCAATTTGCAACACTTGGGGAAAGAGGAACCTTCCAAATACCCCCACGATTCCAGTGTTACACAGTTCATTTCAAATTCTTGCTATCTATGTGGCCTAGCATAAGTCTCACAGCAGCTGCCTTTCCCAGGACCCCGACACTTGCCATCCAGGGCTGCACCAGGGGAAGACTTGTCCATGGAAGGCAGCCTGGCCCAAAGGTGCCTCTCCCCTCTGCAGGTCCTATGACTGAGCTCAGATTCTTCTTATGGAAAATGAAATCAGAAAAACCTGCCCAAAATTATTATGGGAATTAAATGAGACAGAATGTATAAGTTAATCGAGTGCCTGATGGACAACAGCACCCCAAAAGGAACTATTATTGACAGGATCACTATGCCTGTTGAGGGAATTTTTGGGGTGCGTGACAAGTGGAGGCTGTGTTAGCTGAGGGGAAAGCACTAACTTGTGTGGGAGGCCCAGCTAGCACTGCTGGGCTTGTCTCCACTGTAGTTATCACAGCATGGTCTTTGCTTACATAAGCAAATACAACTCGCATAACTGAAATCTATTTATGAGCCCTTATGGCAGCCTATATTTTGAGATTTCAACAAAATAAAAATGAGCACATTTGAGCTCTGCATTTTCTCTTTTCTTGTCCACATATAGTTCAACAATAATGTAAATAGAAATCTGGCCACAGAAAGGAAAAAAGAACAAAAGCTAAAATTAAGCTTAGATATTTTCTATAATCAATGGATAATTAGCACCCAGTGACCAGAGTTAACTACATTTTGAAATAGTCTACCAGTCTATTATGTGTCTATTTGTGCATTTTTGTAGTAGATTAAATAATTTGATCAAACTCTTCTAAATGCTGCCATAGTCGACATTCTTATCTATTTGTATTACCACAGGGCTATTCCATGTTAATTCTTAAGTTGCTTCTATGCAAATATATCCTAATATCAGGAGACCAGAATAATGATTCATAAATGGGCTTTTATCCAACTTGCTGTGTGGCCTGCTTAGAAGTCAGTGAAGACTCTTGGCTTGTTACCGTGTCTACCCAACTCACTTTATGATCCTCCATGAAAACTTGTGGAGGTTAGCTGATCTTCAGTAAGTTTTGCAAATCATGTAGAAATACTCTCCAGGAGTCTGTGCAACTCCATCAAGCCAGCTTTGACAGGAGCCAACTTTATGAAGACAGAGGGCAGCAAATGTTTTCCTGGTTTGCATCTTTGAAAAGAGAGAAGCAGAAGTGCCGCCCCTTCGAGGAAGTTACCTGAAGTGAATGTTCTCCTGAAGGACGTATCTGGCACAGAGCAGGACGCTAATGTGTTATGAGCTCAAGCAAACAATGAAGGAGGAGAGTGGCAGGGTCACACCCCTGGCTGGCCGTGCCAACCTAAGCAAGGGAGGAATGCTTGGGGCTTCTGTGTGGATGAACAGACTGAATGGCGGCATGGCGTATATTAGCTTTCATGAGACAATGGTGAGGGCAGCCGCCGAGCTCCTCAAAGGCCCAGGATGAAAAAGAAGAGGAGCATCTCCATGGCTGTAACTGAAGAGGTGATTTTTAAGCCTGGTCTAGACACCCAGCTGGTTTTCAAGGAACAGGCTCCACAGCGTCTAAGAATAGAATCTGCCAAGCAACTCTGGCAGGATTGAAAAATAATGCAGCAGACACCATTTTTTTCTGTCTTTCTTTCCTTTTTGCTTTTCTTTGGGTTGGTTCTTCTCCCTTCCTCTACACTTCTCCTCTCTCCCCACCACCCTTGAAGTGACACTTGGAAAGGAACTCATATCCTCTCCTTTGGAGGTTTCCTCTTAAAAGCACACACGTCAGCATTCCATGTTCTGAGTAGATGCAGAAGCAGGAAAGGAAAATGAAGGGAGATGAAACATTTTAAATTTATGTTCAAGGTCTGTTTTTGTTCCCAGCCATCTCTGACTAAGCCATTCACTTCTATAGAGAAAAAATTTGGTTGTTTAGATGAACTGGAGCAGCCAGTGTGGCGCTGGCAGAACCTTCACTTTGGCAGGCAGAAATGATGCTTAGTCTGGTGTTTTAATTTTTCATTCCTGTGCAGCTTGAAAGACTGGATTGCTAGCAACCCACCTTCTGTCTGGATACATAGAACCACGGGGAAATGCTGATTCTTCTCCAAAGTACTTTTTTAATCTGTAAAATCTTTTTTTTTTTAATCTGTGAAATCTTTACCTTTCTTTTTCTCTGTCTTTTGTTTTTTTTTTCACCTATCAGCATAAATCAACATGGTGGTAATGTGACAAGTACTTAGTCATTCCTGATTAAATGGGAGTTGGGTTGGCTTTGCTGTGGCCTATAATGATGCAGCACAAAGCAGCTGCCCCTGGAATTGTGGTGCCTCTGTATAGCTCCAGAGTGTATCTGAGGGGCAAGGCCTCAGTGAGCTGCCAGTTAATGGCCAGGTTCTTTCCTCTCTTACCACAGAGAAAACATGGGAAATGTACTGAATTAATTTTTGAGGCAATGCAAAATAAATAAAAATGTTCACTCATTAATTAATGTTCTAGGGGCCTCGCAGTTTACTTTTAAAACTGATTCAGTCACTATCATCTGGATATGAGAACTCTCACAGCAGACAATATTTTGTTATCTGGATTAGCTGAAGTACTCTGTGATACTGGCTTTTCCCATTTGGGGGCAGGATTTTCTCTGAAGAATATACATGAGACTACCTCAGGCCACAAACCTTGAAGGAATAGGAGGTCTAGAGACTCCTGGACACCAAGTGTGGTTCCAGCAACACAAAACACTTGAGCCTGTCCACTGGATGGTTTGTGAGATCGGGACCTTGAGGACAAGAATCAATGTTTCTGTTAGTATAACAAAATGTCCCACTTAAGAATACTGAATTAAAGATGTTTACAGGAAAAAGCCTTCCAGGTTTCTCTCTCTCTCTCTCTCTCTCTCTCTCTC
>NDGN011474920.1:0-16353 GCA_002564285.1 Tympanoctomys barrerae
TTGTTTGATAACATTTTATTTTCAGTTCCAACACAGCGCAATTTTCATTTCTGTATTCCTTTAGCACATTGAGATTATAGTAGATGAGCTGGGAAGAGGCGCTAGTGTGTAGAGATAGCATATGCTCTCAATAGGTAACCAGCACAAGAAAGAAGAAAAATGTGATTTAGTGATGCTATTTCAGTAACCATAATTTAACACATGGCTTAAGAAGAAGATAAAATCAGCAGCCAGGGTGGACCTTAGAACTCTGGGTGGAGCTACAGCAAAAGTGAGTCTGTATTTTCTGACATTTTAATGTTGAGATCACCAAGGGTCTTTTATTCTCTCTGAAAACATACAATAGAAGAAAGAATTTGATCTCAGGCTTCATAACTAGCAAAATATATTGGTGTCTAGCCTCATATAACAAGAAGCTTGGAACATTTTTCTCTTTGCATTACACATTAATTTTCTCATCTGTGTTACTCTAGGCTCTACCTCTCTGAATCATTATGCCAGTACAAAATCTATGTACTGCGGAGACAAAAATCTATTAGGTATCTGCAAATGTACAAAGGAATAAGTCAGCTCACAGAACTGAGTTTCTTATGTTAAAATTTGTTATTTTAATGGTCATTCAAATAGCTCAGTGGATTAAAGCACCTGCAAGCAGGTGCAGGGGCCAGGGGTTCGATCCTCGGGCCTCCTGTGCTGGCCCCGCCCATGGGGTGCACTGAGACAGCAACTGAGACTGGGTGTGTTGGTACATGCCTGTAATCCCCGCTGTTGGGAGGCTGTAAACAGAAGGATCATTGAGAGTCCTATCTAGTAGTGAGACCCTGAACACCCTGTAGACCCTTCCTTAAAATTTAAGAAAAAAATTGTTATTTTAGAATTACATTTCTTTTTTATGTATTGCAATATATTTTGATAATGGGGATAACTGATAGCCAGAACCTCTCTATAATATATTAAAAGAGAAAAGAGGACGTGTGTGTACATGGAGGTGCACATGTGCGGACACAGTACATATGTATTGCACATGTTTACTACAAATTAGTCTTCATCACTACAAGCCTTCTTCCCCACAGCCTCTCAAGAATGATATATTCTTATAATATTTTCTTGGACATAATGAAAATGAAGAAATGTCATGGTGGTCTAATTGCAAATTATTCTACTTTCAGATAATCTTGGATGTTTGCTAACATACAATAGAATGTCATAACAGAAATGTCCCTTGCTTTTTCTCCACAATAGAGGCATGTCACATAGCCATAAACACAAGGCATCCCATGTTCTGGGTTGACTGTTGGGTCTTAGCATCCTGCCCATGAAAGAATGTCCAGGCTTACAATAAAAAGAGCACTTGAAGAGTCTGCTTTGATTATCAAAGTGCTGTTTTTCATTTGAGGAAGACTAAAGTTATCATACCAAAGATAAAAACCTGTGGATTTCTTGTGTAGCAGTTTGAAAACTGAAGTGTGGTTGGAAAAGTTGCAAAGCAGTGGTCAAGGTCGCCTCAGTCTTTGGAAATGCTGCATTGACGTTGTGTCAGCACAGGCCCCCTCCCGCACAGCTCCCAATACCCCGACACCCTCACAGGCCCCCTCCCGCACAGCTCGCGATACTCCGACACCCTCAGAAGTGTCTTCGCTTTGGCAGTTTGTGTCTGTGTGTGCATGTGTCTATCTGTATGCTCATGTGACAACACTAACACTAACAATTTTATCTTCAAAATCATTTAGTTTCAACATTGTGAAAATGGCCATGCTCCCAAAACTGTTATACAGATGTAATGCAATCCTGATCAAGCTACCATTAGCACACCTCGCAGATCTAGAAAAAGCATTCCTAAAATTCATTTGGAACCAGAGAAGACCTTAAACAGCAAAGGCAATCCTGGGCAACAAAGCCAAGGCAGGAAACATGACAAACCCTGACTTGAAATTTTACTACAAAGCTACTGTGATCAAATCAGCATGTTATTGGCAAAAAAAAGAAAAAGAAAAGAAAAGAGAAACCTGAGGATCAATTGGACAGATTAGTAAATGCAGATGCAACTGCAAACACACTCGCCACCTTATCTTTGACAAAGGGGCCAAACATACTCGCTGGAAGAAAGAGAGCCTCTATAGCAAATGGTCCTGGAAAAACTGGCTCTCCACATGCCAAAAACTAAAACTAGATCCATGTCTATCATTATGCGCTGAAGCCAAAATGGTTTAGTGATGTAAACATTAAAACAGAATCACTAAATCTACTCAAGGAAAAAGTAGATATATTTCTTGAAGAGAGAAGAATAAGCAGAGATTTCATGATCAAAACCAAAACCACATGAGAAACAATTCAAAGACTGAACAAGTGGTATCTCATCTTATTGAGAAGTTTCTGCACATCAAAAGCACCAACAGAGTGAAAAGAAAATCCACAAATTGGGACAAAAATCTTAGCCAATAGTCATTCAAACAAAGTATTCTATTTAGAATATATAAAGGATTTAAAAAAAAAAAAACAGTTCCCTAAAACTCAAAGACTCAATCTAAAATGGGCATCTGAGATAGATACATACTTCTCAGAGGAAGAAAAACAAACAGCGAACAAACATGAAAACATGTTCCACAGCACTGGTCATTAGAGAAATGAAAATTCAGACAACACTGAGACATCATCTCACTCCAGAAAGGATGGCTTTCATCAAGAAATAAACCAAAAACAAATACTGGTGAGGCTGTGGGGAAAAGGAACCCTTCTCTGCTGTTGGTAGAAGTAGACTGGTTGAACAACTGTGGAAATCAGCGTGGAGATTCCAGAAAATAAACAACAACAATAAAAACTAGGCGTGGAGGTCCCATTCCACCCAGCTTTTCCGTTCCTGGGTATTTTTCCAGAAGAACTGAAAACATCCTACCACAGTGATGCATGTGTACCCATGTTTACAGCAGCACAATTTGTCATAGCTAAACGTTGGAAACAACCTAAGTGCCCGTCAACTGAGGAATGGATGTATTTTTACACAATGGCATATTGCTCAGGAGATGGAGTATTTTTACACAATGGCATATTGCTCAGCTATAAAAAAAGATAGACTTACGACTTTTATAGGTAAATGGATGCAACTAGAGGCTACACTCATAAGTGAAATAAATTAAACCCACATTTGCAAATATCATATTGTTTCCCTAGTGTAAGAACCTGAAAGGGTAAGTAAAATCTGAAAGGTATAATAGATGTAGTAAAAAGAAAAGAAACTGCTCAAAAGGAATAAACAATTGGGATGAGGGAAAGAAGAAAAGAAAAAAAAGAAGGGGAAAAACACTTATATATACACAGGCTGGCTAAGATGATTGCACTACTAATTTCTATGGGGTGTTTTGGAGGGATCAGTTCATACATAAAATTCTGGACTAATTTTACACGCTTACATCTGTAATGTGAGCAACTACATTGAAGACAGCAGTGTGCAATATGGCAACCATTGTTGAATACCTACCATCTGTTGTTTAATTGTTTATCATTTGTAATGTATATTTCTAATATGCACTTTTAAATGTATATTATTTCTATTTTTTAATTCTCTTTAAAATAAAAATAATAAAAAATAGTAGCAACCAGGTTGTCATGAAGGATCACAAAATGTACACCTTCTACATTACTTTCAACAACTGGCAACTCTTCAAAGACACTGACTACCAAGGTGGATCAAGCTGATGGTGTCCAAAGGTCACCTGCCACTTAGGGAAGAGCAAGTGGGAGGTGGGGACCCTGCCCAGCACATGTCTTCCAAGGCAGACAGAAACCCAGAGGTTCTGGACTGAAAGCTTTGGTGGCACAACTGTGCCCCTGCTGGCTCTGCGGTGACTAGCCAGCATCAGGGATGATGCTGCCTAAGAATTACAGCTTGAGCTCTTAATGTGGTAGAGGAGACACTGTAAGTTTGAACAAATTAAATTTAAAAATTGTTAATTATATACACTGTTACTAGTTCAGATACTCAGATATGGATGACTGCAAAATGCAGTGACCCAGGAGCAGTGTCTGAGTCGATGTCCTTCAGGGTGTTGGCTTTTCATCTCCTAAAGAGAATATGTGATTGCTATGAAATTTTGTTCTTCACTTTTTATGAAGTTGAAGATACTGAATCTGTTATTTTGGAATAAAGAAACACACATCTCTTGTGGTACTGGGGACAGAGCTCAAGGCCTTCACAGTCAATGACATCCTCAATTTTCTATAAATATTTTTTTATTTTGCGTATGGGACATTAAGCTACATTTGCTGGGCTCAACCTTTCAATCTGCCTGCCTTCTTCTGGGGTTCTAGAACTACAGATGCGCACTTCCTGCTTAGCCTATAAATGCATTTTGGTTGAGTCAAAAAATGTATAGATGTATTAAACCAGTGAGAATTTACTACTTTATAATGATTAAAAGAAAGCAGCGCTCCTATCCCCTACCCTTCCCAAGTCAAGATGTGAGTGGACGGCTCAAAGTCACCAGTGTATGCGTGACACCTGGCTACCACAGAAAGGGGAGACGCTGCCCCACCCTGGGGAAAGCACACCTGTAGCTCCAACGTCCACCAGGCGAGAGCAGCTCTAACAAGTGTGCTGTGGGACCTTAACACACAGCCCGGGGTCAGACAGCGAACACTGCAGCCGGCACCCCAGCTGCACAGACGCAGCTGTCCTCCTGCACCTTCCCGCCCACCGCTGCCCGCTTTCCAGCAGCCGAGCACTCCCCCTGCCCTCCTGCGGGGCCTGGAAACCCTGACCTCACCCGCATTCCAGGACTCCAGGCTCCCACTGGACAAGGGCCATTCCTTAATTCCTTTAACTTTTGTATTTTTCCTTCTTCTTTTTTTCCCCACTAATATTATTTTGAATTTTTGTATGTCTGTTCGCTTTTTAGTATGTTTTTCTTAGAATCCACTCTCCCAAAGAGCAGGACATCTAGTGTCACAATTGCTTTGTCACCTGAGCACTCAGCATACTTGAGATATTGTATGGGGTCAAAAATATGTATCAGAAAGAAAGGAAAAAAGGAAAGAAAGTGGGAAGGAGTGGAGGGAGAAAGCATAAAGACAGAACTGAACCACGAGTGTATGAGATCACTAAGGAAACCAGCTGGAGGAGTGCAAGACACCCAACGACACGATACAAGGTCTCATGATTCCACTGCGGAAACAGTGCTTCCAAGCTCAAGCACAAAATCCCCGCTCCGACTGAACGACTCATGGAACGCATTGAGTTACACAATGGTGTGGGACACACACAGGTACAAAACACACACATGCACGTGCCCCCAATGCACTCACCTCCAAGATGAAGGTTAGAATGTTTACAGAAACCCTAAGGTTTCTCCACGCAACTCAGCTGACAGCAGCGGCCACATCAAACCCGCCTCTGCCTGAGGGCTCTGATTCCTCCATGAAATTCATACATGAAAGCACACGGTACCTCGAGAGGCCCGGCCTTCCTTCAACGTTATGACCACGCGATTCCTTGTGATGTTTTGATTATTATTTCTCTTTGAAGAAAGTAATAAGCTATAAATCTCAAAACAAACTCTCAGAAAGTTTGAATAATCATTCTTCTGGAAATTATTTCCTTAGTTCCCAAAAGAAAACAGAGATGCTAGTTAATGCTGAGAGAATCTGTAGTTTGCAATCTGTGTGGGAGAGTTGGCTTGACGTTTGGGTATGCGTGCAAATATTTAGTATGTTCTCAGGACGTTCTCACCAGAACACTTTTCTTCATGAAAAAACCCTGTGAACATAGTTTATCTCACTGTATGATGTCATGAAGACCTTAGCAAGGCACACTAACATTTTTGATAGTGAGATTTATCTTTCACAGGTATTCTAATTTTTAAATATAATCTTCTTGTTAAGAACAGTTTTACATTCATTAAAAAATTAAGCACGAAGGGCAGAGTGGCCCTACCTCTCCCGTCCACCTACACAAGCAGTCCCCTGACCACCAGAATCCACAGGAAAGCTGCACTCATCTGTCCCGGGGGACAGCACACACACACACACACACACACACACACACACATACATACACAATAAGCTTGTAAGTTTTCACTGCCCACCGAGCTGAGTTTAGACAGGTTCGGACGCCCACCCAGCCACGGTGCAGTCGTGATCCGGGACATGTGCCTCTGCCTCCAAGTGCCCGGATGCTCCCCCCTTCTCAGGCTGCGGGGTTGCTCTTCAGCAGGCTGCAGGTCCATGCGTCCTAGAACTTCACAGGACTGGACTAGACAGCATGAGCTCTGGCGATGGGCTGCTCTCACATATAAATCCTTCCTGAGCACGCAAGCGCTTCGGATTCATTGCTGAGCAGCATCCATTGTGTGGACGCGGGCTCTGTCACAACTTGCTGGGCTGCTCAGCAGCTGAGAGAAACTTGCTTCATCTTACTTTTGTCTGTTAAATAAAGCCGCTATAAATTTTTGAATGAAAGTATTTATGTGAAAGTATATTTCCCCATCCTTTGGGTAAATATTTAGTGCTCAGGTTCTTGGGTTGTATAGTCAGTTCTTGTTTAGCAGTATAAGAAACTCACAGCCCGTTTTCCAAAAGTTTATACAGCTTGACATTTTCATAAGTAGTGCACGTGGATTCCACTCCCTCGCTCCCGCTAGAGATTACCGGTGTTCTTGGCATTAGTTATGAAGTAGGGCGCGCAGCGGGCGCACGCCCGGCGGCCAGGCTGCCTTTCCCTGGCGTCTAGCGTAGAGCACCTATGCGCCTAGTGTGCTCCTGCTACGTAAATATTCTTCACACTGTGGAAAGAGAGTTGTTTTGTGATTACTGAGTTGAAGGTGTCATTTACGTATTTGAACTTGAGTTTCTCCCAGTGAATGTCTCCTCTTTTTGCTTTAACAGCATCTTTCTTAGAGCAGAAATTCTGCATCTTGAGTAAGTGTGAAACTCGGCCTCCTTCGCTCCTGCTGCAGACCGGGCACAGGTCCCCGCACTCCCTGTTGCATCCTCTCTGACTTACACTGTCAGCTTCACATGGAGGTCTTTGTCTGGATGCCCAATAAACACTGACTCTTGCATGTCACCGCGTGCTCCTCAGACACGTCTGTCCTCAGGGAAGGATGATGCGGAGGCAAGGGAGGGACCACTAACCTCCTCATCCTGTGCCTGTGTGCTTGGCGCGTGGGACCAATCCCGGGGCCTTCTGCCCCTGTGCTCTATTCCCAGCCTCCGTGTGAGTGCTCAGCCTGGCTAACCAGATTCATTAGATGCCTTTGCACGTCATCGCTGCCCTCCCAAGGGCAGCAGTTCTGCATGGTCATGGGCAGTGCCCACATGCCACCCGCATTGACTTCCTACGGCTCCCCTTAGACGGCTGGCTTCTCACCACCCCGCTTCAGCCTGCCCCTGTGTGTAGACCTCACGTGTCTACATGTGACACCTGGCCCATCGCCATTTGACTAGGGGTACAGTTCCATTTTTGCCCCTCTCTACCCTTACTCCTGAAAGGCAGTATAATCTGGCCAAAATTCATAGGTTCAAGAATCCAGACATTCTTATTAGGCGGGGATGCATTTGTGCAAGATGTTCCAAGGGGCTGTTAGCTCAGTTTGGGGCATCGAGGCGAGGATGCAGGTGACAATGTCAGTGCCTCCATTGTAGAGAGTCATATGGGGACATGCTTTTCTATGTAACACATAAACTGATCATTAAGTGCTTGTTGGTATTTTCATCCATAATCAGCTGCATTCTACAAACACATTAAGTACAATCAGGAGGCCACAGTGTGACTCCCACAGCCTCTCCTGTCCCCTGCCGTTCTTGGGCCTGCTAGAATCCTTGCTGTCATTTAAGGCCTGGCTCAGAAACCACCATCTCTGCAGTGTCTTACTATGTAGGCAGAATTACTGTTTTCTTCCTTTGTATTCCAATAGTTCCAATTACTCTTCAGCTATGAGAATAATATTAGTAACCGACTATTCATACAACTAAATGTCCAACTCACTACAGTGTGTTCGTTCAAGAGATGAAGGAAATTTACAATTGAAGCGACAGATATTGACATGCACAGACGTGTATATGTGTTATTAGAGATTACTTCTTCCTATATTTGTGTTTTTTACATTTATTTTTTTATCTTTTATTTGTTTATTTATTTGGCACAGAGTCTCACTCTTCAGCTCAGACTCCAAGTGACCTCCTGTGTCAGCCTCCCCAGGGCTGGGCTACAGGTGTGCACCACCATGCCTGGTTTCAGGACCAGCACGGCATGTGGTACCAGGGTTCAAACCCTAGTCCTTGCCGGGCAGGCACTTAGACCACAGAGCTATATTCCCAGCCCCTTATTCCTATATTCGCAGAACTCACTTTTCCTACAAACTACCTTTGGCTGAAAACCAGAACTCGAAGGCCTGCGCTGTGCCTGCATTGCTTTAATTTATTTGATTTTGTTGCAATTACTCTCACGGATGGGGTCTGCTCCCCCTGTAGTTTCCAGTGTGGATGTTAAAGAATCACAGCAACAGCACTGCAAACAATGCAAATAAAACTAAAAGGTTTCTATTGCAGAAAAGGAAAAACTGGTGCTTCTTCACATTCTAGGAAAGGTTTCTAGCAAGCTAAGGCTGTGGTCAACAAATAGAAACAGACACATTTTGGAGCGAGAGCAGGACCAAGTTTTAGGGGATAGCAGAAGCATGTACTCCAAAAGGTAGCCTGCACCTCGCAGTTCCAGGGCCAGCCCCAGAATTCCACTGCCAGCTGCATGCTCTAACAGGGACACAGATGGAGGTATGCCATTCACGTGAGGTGAGCTGCTGTTCTGAAAGTCCCCAAAGCAGCCGGCAGTGTGGCCATTAACCCACCAGACAGCTGGAGGGGACGGGTCATCAAGAGACCAGTCCAGTCTCGCAGGTCGGCGCTGGGATAGGTGCTGTCGCTGCAGAGAGCGAGAAGCAGCGGGGACGAAGAGCTGCGCAGCAAGCACTAGCTGTAGAAGCTGCCCACTGTGGGAACGCAGGAAGAGAAGCCAGCAAAGGGTCCCCAAGTCTCCGGCAGCTGGAGCTGCGGCTGGGTGCGGAACTATCTGGAGACAAAAGTGACGTTCTCGTGACTTGCGTTGCATTTAGAAGGAATTATCTCCGATGGCTTTAGCTTGGATATATTTTCAAAACAAGGCTGGATCTTCTGTGGCTTGGTCTTGCTGGGGAATGACTTTTGAAGCCTCCCAGAAGGGGCATGAAGGGCACTCTCTTCTGATCTTACCTGAAACCAAAGCATTTTGCGTGAGGGCAAGCACTGAACGGGCAGGTTCTTCAAGGGGCCAGGCGGCTGGGAGTGCCTCTCCGCAGGAGGCAAGGCTAGGACTTCAGTTCTCAAGTTATCCTAATAGTACACTTCCAAGGATTATGTAGCATGTGTTTCTTTTATTCTCTATTTTTGCTTCGTATGTGAATAGGAATATAAGAGTTCTAATTTACCATTTGCAGTTCAATTTTTTATGTAAGTTTGATAATTGTCCTTTTGTTTTTATGTATTATTCAGTTATCGGGGGAAACTTAAATATGCCCCTCAACAATATTTATGTATGGCTCAGATGCAATTTTAACAGACATTACAAAAGTAGTGACATTGTAGATGCCTTAGTTCAAAACTCCCTACAGATTTACATTTTCTAAATCCTAGATAAACCCATCTTGAATTTAGTATAATTCTATGGCTTCCATGATGACCTAGAGAACATATAAAGTTGATATAGATGAAAAATATCCTTCAACCCACAGTGTTTTTCTCATCAAGGAATAAAGTTATCACTGGGTTATGAATCAATTCTGATGTATTATTTAAAGATTGACCTAAAAAACTGTCACTTTATCATATCTCCTCTTAAGATCAGTAAGACTTCAAAGTTTAGAGACTATTTATATAAATATCCAGTTGATTAGCCATTTAAATGATTCACTTTAATGTCCTCCTCATGTTACAAGAACTGTACAAATATATTATCTAAATATTTTTGCTCTTTATAAGATATAAATGATCTGACCATAACCCACTATAATGCATCATCATAACTTTTGAAAATATATTTCCTGGCAAAGTTAAAATCCACTGAATATTCTTTCTAAAGCAATTTCTTTAATCCTTCATGATATATCTTAATGCATTCTTTAAAGATTCCATAAGTATAAATGGGCATGCTAAGGCTTTGAAAATTGCTATGGAAATTGAGACAGCACAACTCCCTATAGGAGTATTCTTGGAATTCTTCTCCTTGCTGTATTTATCAAACAAAAACCAAAATTTAAGAAGAGTCTCGGAATGCTCTACCCTCATGGTAATTGCATGCACGGGATGCAAATGCCCCAATCAGAACAACCACCCTGGAGTTCCCCAGCTCTGGGCCCCATGCGCTCAGAGCCACAATGGTGGAGAGAAGTTTCACAAGCATCGTTTAAGTCGCCATACCCTTTCCACAGTTCTTGCCAAATGGCTACACAGTAGGAACTCTGAGAAGCAGAGCCAAAACCTCACGTTCTTGATACAGCTTCCAACAGCTGCAAGCCCTTAAGCTGCAAGCACAGCTGCCTCCTGTCAAACTATTGAAAGGACCCATGAAGGCACATACACGGCTACATAAGTCCAATAACTTTAGGGGAATAAGAAGAATATGCGGCTGCCTTAAGGCCACCAGGCAGGAGGAGGGAAGCTGCATGCACAGTCTCCCTTGACCTTGCTGGGATCAGCGGAGTCCCTCACTCTGCCCCGCTAGTCCCCAAGTCATCCAATTCTGCTAGGATTACATATTCTTTCAACACACAAACCCACACAAAATAGAGGGCAATTATGTTGGTTCAGCCAGTGCCCAGTCTCTGATTTGCAATTCTCCAAGAGAGTGCCATCTGAACAGTTAATTCCTGAAAAGTCTACAGCAATTCCTGGCACCAAATTATTACTAGGAATGCAATATATGTGATACATACACCCAATTGGAGAATGGAACCTACCACAGACATCTGATCTGCACTATATAAAACAAAGAACAAATTCAAGTAAAACCTCACATTTGATGAAAAAACCTAAAACATGTTTTTCTTTCAGTTTTTGAAAACTGGATTTGGCCGCACTGTGGTCTTGCTCCCATTGAAGAGCAAAACAAGTTCAACGAGCACTTGAGAAATGTTTTACCTTTCTTTTGAAGAATGATACAAAACCAGACATCTGAAAATTGCTTTTGCTGTTTTTTCAGCTTCTGACTTTCTACAGTTAAGTGGAGATTATTGGGCAGGACCAAGGGAAGATCAAATGGACACTGAGAGACTTTTTGCTGTGTTGTGGAAAGGGCCTTGCTGAAGCCGCATCTCTGCGTGGAAGTGCAGCTGCGTGGGCTGCCTCGTGCCCAGCTTCTGTGCCGAAATGCCTTTCCCTTCCAGTGTTCATCATCACAGGCAAAGGAGTAATTCTGGAGTTAGAGATAAGTCGAGGCTCGAGTAACTTACGTGACTGTGTGTGCTTAACGTCCTGCCTGTCACGAGCTTCACTCTACAGAGTGCAAAGCTGGTAGAGACCTTAAAGGTTAGAGCTGGTGCATGACGTCACGCCAATGCAGAAGAATGCACACTATGGGGGAAAGCGTGTAATTTGAAGACACTGGGGACACACAGGGTCATGCTGACGTGGTGGCACTAAGGACGGCTTTCCCTCCTTTGCTTCATTCAATCTGCAGTCCTCACTTCTACATTTACTGCCTGCCACTGGGATACCTAGAACTTGTCCACTATTTCATACTGTGACAAATCTGTACACAATGTTTATTCGATAGTGTACATGGTCATATGAGGGTCATCTTTTGATGAATGCATTTGCGAGTAGTTTTGGCTACGTTCTGCTTAGTATGAACTTTGTAGGGTTTTGGTGAGTGTTGTTCCTGACTTGTGGGCTCGCCACTCAATTTCCACTTTGCACGCTGGGCTCCCAGGGAGCCTGGCCTTCCCTGCAGGATGCCGTTGGGAGACAGGCCTTGCTCGGGTGCTCTGTCTTTGCAGGGAGCCTTCCTGTGCTTCAGGGTGGAGAGCGCCCACTCCTCTCTCACTAAATGTCATGAGCAGCGTGACTGCAGAGCCCAGACACGCTGGAACCAAAAGCTCTGGCAAGACTCTGACCAAGGAGTTTGCAGGGACCTGGGGTGCAGGCCTCACTGAGACTGCATCACTGCGACCCTGGGAAGCATTCTCCGTTACTGCATCTGCAGCTGCTGCGCAGGGAAGTGGACTCTTGAGCTGACGGCTCAGTGCTCCTTGGACTCTGCAGGCTGCTGGGCCAGAGGTATGTTGAAACTCTGCTAGCTGAATGGACAGGGCATGGCAGGATGGGGCGCTTAGGCAGGGAGCTGCATGGAGGACAAGGTGGGAAGCGCCTGTCTTCTCTGGGCATAGGCTCCTCGTTTTAAGACAGCTGCCTGAGGGGAGGGCACCAAGACACACGTGTGGGCCTGTGTGGGTGCGGCTTTGCATTTGTATGTGCTACGCCCAAGTGTAGCCCCACGTTGCCGCAGAGCTGGAAGACATGCTTTTCTGTTTGTGTTTGTCTGTACAACACCCAACAGTATCAAAAACCTGGTAATAGCACAATTAGAAATACTTTTCTGTTGCCGGCTACTGCAGAATTTATTGGCATGTAGTATAAAAATAACTTACTGAATTTGGCAGCAGTAAAAATAACTGAATTGCATTAATGCCAACTGTGTGACAGGTGCTCCTGCTTTCTGTATGTTAGGCAACATACAGTTTTGGGAAGTGGCATGTTTAGTCCTTTTGCTTAAGTAAGTTACTCAGTCTTCAGAAGTCAGGACCGCCTGCCCTCGCTGAGCTGCGGAGACGCTGAGCCAGCCCCAGCCCTGCGTTCTCCACACGGCCTCTAGCCCACCCCAGCAACAGTACGCCACGGAAGCAAAGCCAGTGTCACATCAGAGAAGGTGGCATGGTGTGGAGAACAGCCATGCTGTTCTCCAAAAGATTATATTCATCTTAGAGTTCCTGAGGGCAAGTAAGATGGCACACAAGTTTCCAGCCCTTAACACAGAAGGACTATCTTACAAAAGGACAAGACACACTCACTTGCATGGTAGGGCAAGTGCTTGCATGTGCACAAGTGGGAGGGGCGTACGTGCGCTCCCCTCCTCCGCTTGCTGGGGGCCGGGGGCTCCGCCTCCTCCGGCCCGCTTCCTCCACAGGCTCCCCAAACACTGTCCCTCTGTACAGCGAGAAAGCCGAGGGTGTGAACTGCAGTTCATGTTTTCATTCTGGCTTTGACTGAACATCTGCTCACCCCGGACCAGCGTTTTCAGCTCCATCTACTCATTGCTATGGTTACCATGGTACATGCTCTATTTTAGTCCTGTATCTATTGGCGTGTGGCCATCCTCTCTTGAGCAAAGAAAGAAGAAGTTTTCCAGAGCCAAACTGGCCTTCTATTCAGTAAATATGGTAATTCGTGCCTATGCTCCGTTTCCACCCGTCCCCTCTCCTTTCATGTTTGGTGTTCTTCTGTTAGGGAAGGCTCCTTCCATCCAACATCTTTGTGTGGACTTAACCACACATTTTCTACTTAATTACTCTCTCTGTTTTGAAAAGTTTCCCCCTAATTGCACTTATATAGGATTTGTTTCTCCAGTCATTGTGGTATGGGGATGTGACAGTTGCCTGCCTCTGTCCCTCTGAATATGGTAACGAGGAGGAAGATGCTTGAGATTTCAAAATGAAGATGGTGACGTTACTGGACTTTAGTAACCTGCAGGCGTGGGCTCTGCCATAACCCTGCCAGTGGCCACAAGCAGCCGTCTAGTACCGGGCGGTGCTGGCCTCTCCTATGAACCACCCAAGAGCTTCATCAGAAAAAAGACTGGGAGCCACCACAATAATTTTTATATTGCAGCAGTTTGAACATCTTGTGTTAGGGAAGATTAATATATTATTAAAATTAATTTCTCCTTTTACACTATTGTCTAGTGTGATCAATAGTATGTTTAAACTATAGTATACAATCGACATTGTATTTTCATTACTGCTACTTCGGAACATTCCTGAAATCTGATATGATGTCAGTAAAGACTATGAGGAGTGTCCTCATTAATGAGGATCATATACATATTCTCATTGTCTCTACTTAAGCCCGCACCTCGATACACCAACAGTTTCTGTCATTTAAAGCACTCACAGTTAAATTCTCCCTCAAATTGTGAAACACACAATCTATACTTTCCAATAGAGTGATGTGATACATGTCTGTATGGTGGGTGGGTGTCACTAGGTAAAGTGACACGGAACTCATGATGCTTAGGGGCACGCGGGAAAGTGACACTAAAACATCAGTGTAACTTATGCTCCAATGTCACTCTACGTTTTGTAAGGCTATTGTTTTAGGTTCCATACAGAGATATCTTTCTTAATACATAGTGGGGCAAGGGAAAACATTACTAATTTAGATAACTGGTAATAATTACCAATTAATCATAATTTGGATAATTTTTCCTCATCATCAGTCTATACAATATGTACAAATTGTTTCAAATAATAGACTTTCCAGTGAGTTTTCCAGTGTGGAAATATTAAAAAATATGTGTATATCAAATATTAGAAATTATTAACTTATATTAGAAAGGTTTTCAGCATACAAATCAATAGAAAGTGAAGATCTTAGTTTAAACCACTTACCGTGATATCCCTGTTTATCTGGTATAAATCAGCATTCCCACCACCAGGACGCAGCACCCAGCACTCACAGCTTAAAGGAGAGGTCTAGCTGGGCTCAGAAGTCCAAAGGACTCTGTCCGTAGCCTGCTCTCTGGAGGGCAGAAAATCCTGGTAAAGGTCAGGATGGGGCAGAGATGCCCAGGAAGCAGAGCAGGAGGGCGGCACTTCAAGACAGCAGGGCCAGGCCCAGATGCAGCGCCAAGGGCCAGCTCCCTGTGACCCCCGGCGCCCAGGGCTGCGCGTTACTGATCTGCTAAGCGGTACTCGTTGAGCGGTAGGTGTGAGCTGTCGCATAGAGCGCCTGCCTGAGTCACTGAACCTCACTCCTATTAGTCTATTATTCATTCATTACTAATTCTAAACATACAAGTTTAATGAAAAGTTTGCTCACCCATAGCACCTCATTTAAATGGGAGAGTAGATTTTCTCTTGAATTATGAAATATTTCCGATACTACACTGAAGTAGCTATCATTTAATACAAAGTAGCTATTTTGTTAGAATGAAATTTACAAAAAGAGAAAATTACAAAATGGCAAATATATTAAGACGTTTTCATGTGGGCGCACTTGCTCTTGGAGAAGGTCGGTGCAGACTGTGGAATCCTGCAGACAGAATTCGGAAAGGCCGCGAGGAAGGGGAGGCTGAAGTGTCTCCTTTGTCGTTCAGCCATCTGTAAGGAAAGAGGGCTGCCCCTGCTCGCAGCGCTCCGCGAGCTGCAGGTGAGCACAGTGCCTGGGAGATGCGGAGACACCAGGGACGGAATCCGACAATTACACATTTTCTTCTCGATTTTTAGGTTTAACTTTCTGGCCATAAGAAATAATGCAGCAGAGGATGTTTGACCGTCATTTTCCTTCCTGGGTGCCCCAAGCTTTAGAATTCATATAAACTTAGAATACATAACCCTAGAGTGTGCTATACCTGCTCTGTACGTATATAGCGTATGTCTTGGGCAAAAGTCACTAGCGGAACACACAGGAGACCAGATAGCTCCTAGGCATTAGGCCTTTGAAAATTTCTTCTTTAAACATCTTAAAGTTAGTATGTTTGCCAGATTATATTCTGATTTTCTTGTCTTGGAGGTGTATTTTACTTATTTATTTAAGGTTTTTTATCTTAAGCAGTAATAGTTTGGAATTTTGAAACAATTGGTGAGTATTCTTTTGAAATTTTTATTAATTAGAGGCCACTCCCATCATCTCATAGTGATGTTTATTTAATTTCTTTCTTTATCAAGAATTCTGAGAGAGGCGGCCAAATAGCTCAGCAGATTAAGGCACCTGCTTAGGCAGACACAGGGGCCAGGAGTTTGATCCCTGGGCCTGCTGTGCCGGCCCTTTCCCCCGGGCGTGCTGAGCCTACGATTGAGACTAGGCATGGTAGTGCACGCCTGTAATCCCCGCTCTTGGGAGGCTGTAAACAGGAGGATCACTACGAGTCCTATTTATGCAGTGAGACCCTGTATATCCTGTAGACCCTGTTCTAAAATACAAAAAAAAAAAAAAAAAAAAAAAAAGAATTCTGGAAAAGAGGCAAAGAACTTAAAGAGTATCAAGACAGACTGTACAGTGTTTTTAATATTCTAATTATAAAGTTAAGGTTTTCAGGTTGAATATTAATTAACCCAT
>NDGN011474922.1:0-11673 GCA_002564285.1 Tympanoctomys barrerae
AAAAAAAAAAAAAAAAAAAAGTATTTCCTTTAACTACAAAGACAACAATATACAATTTATTGATTGTTGAAACTGCCTTACTAACCTGTTTTGAAATTGTCTCATGCTATTTTTTTCTCAATAAAATTAATTTAAAAATGTAAAAAAAAAAAAAACTTTTCATTGATCTGCCTTATAAGTCACATTCAGTATTTGTACCACTTAGCCAAAATCCGACATTGGCTCCAATTCACATACATGATTTTCTCCTTGGCACCCTGTACACAGAGCCACAAACCTCTAGGCTCACTCACTCTTCCTTTAGGCATCCTCTATCCAGATGCAAAAGCTTACCACCTGAAGATCAACTCAGAAAATTACGTTGTCACCTTCCGTTTCTTAGGTCCTCATCACTTTATCTTCCCCTCAGTTTTATATGATTCAGATTCACAAAGTTGCCCTTACCAAGTTACTTAAACTACAACATTCTCCACAAAGATTTCCCAGGTCCTTATAGGAAAGTTTTATTTATTTCCCTGTCACATATCCCCCTGCACTTTCATACATCCATAAGTTAACTCATAACATCTGTCTCTCTCAGCCATTCTTTAGGCCTGTCTCCTTCATTAGTATGAGGACCACTAGAAAAATAAGGCCAATGTTGCCATAATTTTTTTTCTTTTTAATGTATTCAGTACAAGGTCTACAAGGTCTAACTACACAGACCAGACTGGTAGTGATCCTCCTGTTTTCAACCTCCCAAGTGCTGTGATTATAGGCATGCATCAGCATGCCCAGTCTCAATCCCTGTCTCAGCATGCCCCAGGGGAAGGAGTAGCATGGCATGTGATGCTGGGGATTGAACCCTGGTCCCTGCATCTGCCTAAGCAGGCACTTTAATCTGCTGAGCTAGCTGGCTGGCCCTGCCATCATTTCTGTGTCTGCCTAGGTGCCCAGTCTACCAACATAATTACATATTATACATAGAAGAAAATAAATTTGCATTTCACAAGAAAAAATAGAAACCAGATAAGATCTGATCAAAATGGGCTCGTATTGGATAAGCAGTGGCTGTCCACCCAGTACAATCATCAGTTAAGTATAATATCTGAAAAGAAACCAAGCATAGGTATGTTTTAATTTCCTGGGTAATTTCAGTTGCATGAAAACCATAGTTGTATGCAATATCTGAGAAGGTTTCCTCATGTGGAATATCTGAGTTTCATTTCTTGGGCCAAGTCTAATTAATTGATAGCGACTGCCAAGAGAAATGCATTGAGAAGGGTTTTGAGGTTCCACTGAGTCTCAGAAGAGAGCATAATGATGGACTGGAAAAGTCAAATAGGAAGAAAGTAGGGAGCTGCAACAACCATCCTGCTCATTGTCACCTCTGTGGTTGATACATTAACAAGAATGCACTGGATGAACCAAACGACTACATGTACATGCATATGCACTTAAACACATATGTGACAATACAGTGCACTATATATGCTAATAACTACCTTTTTCAGAATGTAAACTGCATGTTAAGCCCTGTGGTAAGAGCCGGTGATATTACTGAGCAACACTGAAATGGGCTTTGGCCTCGGAATGTGAACAACCTACAGGGAGGCAGATAGTCATAGTATAATTAAATAGATAATTAAGTGAGCCAGTTAAAGGATACTCTGCAAATCTCTATAAAGAGTACATGAGGGAAAAAGTGCAGGAGTGCCTTTCAGGCCAGGGGCTGATCTGTGGAGGAAGGGCAGGAAGCGAGGATCCTGCACTGATTGCTGTGGGCTGGGGCAAGTTACTTCAGTGCTGCAAAACCCATCTGCAAAAGGGAGGGAAGGAACTATAGTGCATGGTGTCACTTCCAATCCGCAACAGTATTGTATGCTTCAGCCTCCTCGCTGCATATACTGTCCTATGGGAGGAATGAGTTGTTGCACAATGGAAAGTTTGAACATTTTGGAGCCAGAGAAACCTAGGATCAGATTTTAGCTCTGCTGCTTGCTACCTCTGAGGTTTGGTCAAATACTGTTGCCCTTCTGAGCCTCAGTATCCATGTTAGTGAACTGAAAGCAGGGATTCATTATAATGAGAAGACAACAGTGGTTAAGTGCCCACCCTGTAGAGTCAGACTACCATGTTAAAATTCTGTCTCCAACACTAGATTAATAGGCGCTGGGCAGATTGAGCTCCTGTGCCTCAGCTTCCTCCTTTGTGAACTGGAGAGATGTGGCACAGCCTGGTGTGGTAGTACACACCTGTAATCCCAAATCTCAAGATGCTGAGGCAGGAGGACTGCTGTGAGTTCGAGGCCCACCTGGACTAGGTAGGAAAACTCTGTCTCAAATGAATGAATGCATGAATGAATGAATGAATGAATGAATGAATGAATGAGCGAATAAATAAATAACTGGGACATTCATGAAGTTTTAGTGAGGCAATATAATAAAATATTCACCAAAATGTACTCAATGAACACTTGTTCTTTTGGAAATCTCCAACTTGGTGGATTCATTAAGGATTTTCATTCATATGGAGCAGCATTTGCTCATAAGTGTCATTCTAAAAGGAAAGCAGTCAAATGAGCTTTCAAGAACTGAGACCAAGACATCTACCACAGAGCTGCTAGGCAGCCCTCCGCTGCCCTAGGCCAGGCTGACCTTGGCTGACTTTGCTGATGCTGTGGGTTAACCTGGCACATTGCTTCTTTAGACCTGGATGCACCACTGGAGGATTTGAATTTCTTCTTTCACAAATCCAGGAGGCCACCAGCACCTCCACACTTAGTAGGACAGAGCTAGCTTGTCCTGCCAGTGGCCAAGGTACAGTCAAAAGGGGCCTCGAATCATATACCATCCTTCATAAAAGCAAACCCTGAGGAAAAGTGTTGTAAGAGGCATGATCTGAGCTTCCCTGTGTCTTCAAAACCTAAGCATCAGTTTTTTGAAAACAGCAGTTAATGGGTAGAATTCACACCATGAATAACTCTTACCCTGTTTCTGTGTTTGTTTTTATTTTTCTCGCTCTCATTTTTACTCTTCAAAATAAAAGAAAGCTATAAAAAATTAAATTAAATTTAAAACCTAAGCATATCTCAGAAAAGCAAGAAAATTAAAAGAGGAATACTTCACTTCCATAATAGTTGTACACATTGCCACTCAATAAATAAGGTCTTATTGAATTATTCAATAAACAAATGTAGGAGAAAGATAAGGAAATAAAAATAGCATGATTCTGCATTAGCATTTTTCTTATTTGATCCAATTTTTTATTAGAGTCCCCAAACAATGCTCTAACTAGCCACTGTTAGCCTCATTTCACAATAAGAGAATTAAATTTTACAAAGCAAGCAGCAGATTTAGCTGATTTCAAGAGTTTGCTAAAAAATAATAATAATAATAACAATAATAATAAAATAAGTTATGGTTCAGCTTTAAAATGTCCTCCAAAAATTTCATCTGTTCAGAGGTGGGGCTCTCAAAAGACTAACAGACCAAGGGAGCTCCATATTAATTCATGTATTCGTCCGTTGATAAGTTCATAACTGAATGTGCTGTTAAGAAGCTTGGCCTGATCAAAAGAGGTCAGTCCCTGGGGCACAGCTTGAGGGTGTGTTCTTGTCCTTCACTTCTTCCTTCGTCTTTCCTTGCTTCTTAAATGAGGTGAACAATTTTCTCCCATAAGACCATTTGTTCCTTAAGGCCAGGCCACCACGGACTGAACCCACTGGAATTGTGAGTCAAAGTCAACCCCTTCCCCCTTGAATTGTAGGTACCAGTGACTTTCTCCAGGTGATGGGAAAGTGATAAATACACAAGATCAGCATTTCTTTTTTCTTCTTTTTTGATTGTTTGCTTGCTTGCTTGCTTGCTTGCTTGCTTGCTTGCTTGCTTGCTTGCTTGCTTGGTACAGGGTCTCACTGTGCAGCTCAGACTTGTAGTGGTCCTCCTGTCTCAGCCTCCCCAGTGCTGGGATTACAGGCTTGCACCACCACACCTGGTTTCGGGGCCACCTGGCACAGCTGGTTTTCCAGGGCTGGTATGGCATGTGGTACCAGGAATCAAGCTAGTCCCTGCACTTGCCAGGCAAGCACTTAGACCACTGAGCTATCTTCTCAGCCCCCAAGACCAACATTTCTAACATCTTCTTCCTGGGTGTTAATCCATGTGTGTCAGCTATAGCCTGTGTACTATGCTATAACAAAATGCCTTCTAGTGTGTAACTAACAGAAATTTTTCTTTATATAGGCTGGACATTCAATGGGATCAAGTTGCCAGCAGATTTGGTATATGGTGAGGGATTGTTCTCTGCTTTAAAGATGTATCCACTACTGTCAAGTCTGAAGGCTATGAATGACCGCTTCAACAACTGTAATCAAGTCTCTCTCCTGAAGTGTTTCTCAGAGTCTTTACTATCAGACTGTACACTGCAAACCTGTTGGATCTGACATTGGCCCACAAATGAAAGATGAGTGATGAGAACAGCAGCAAGGAAGAAACAATACCAGAGTCTCCATCTCACAGGAAAGGACACTAGTCGAGAGGTCAGGTGACTCTTTCTGTGCTTACATTTGGCAAAGGGGAGGGGCAGCCGCATGCATGGGGAGCGGGGAGAGGGCACTGACTTTTAAGAGGACTTCAAGAAATGTAATCAGGTGTTCCCATGCTCTGAATATAATCCACAGTGAAGTGGTATAAAGAGTAGGGCTTTGGAGAGGTGATTAGTTTATGATGCCCCATTCTCACAAACTGAATTAGTGTCCTTATAAAGAAGGCCAGGGAAAACTTGTTCAGGCTTTCTGTGTATAAGCACAGAGCTAAAAGATACCGTCTTTAAAGCAGAGAGTAAAACCTCAGCATATACCAAATCTCCTGGCAACTTGATCTCATTTAATTTCCAGCCTACAGAAATGTAAGAAAAAAAATTCTGTTAGTTACAGAAATTTACAGGTTATGCACTACAAGGCATATTTGTTATAGTATCGCATGCAGGATAAGACTGACTTTTTAGAAGAAAAACAGGCAAGAAATAGCAAGCGTGATGATAATTTATGGCCTGGGAGATTTCTAAATGTAGCACTTGTCATCTCTTAAGAACTAGTTTTTAATTAAAAGACATTAAGTCAAGAGAAAGGTAGATGAAACCAGGTATGGTGGCACACATCTATAATGCCATCACCCACAAGGATGAGGCAGTAGGATTGTGAGGTCAGATCATACTGNTGAGTTTAGGAAGATAATTCCCCAGAAAAAAACTGTGTGAGATACAAGTGAAGATACTGGAAGGGCCATAGATTTACATGAACTCACTCTCTTCTCAGTGCCTCTCACACACATAACCTACACCAAGTAACTTTCTCTGAGATACTGTATTGAGTCATGCTCTTAAAAAAAAAAATCTCAAGGGGGAAAGAAAGTGTCAAGAGCAAAGTCCTGGGAAGGGACTTACTGAGATGTATTTTATCAGTGAGAAAGCTTTTAGATGCAAGTAATAAGAAAAAAATCCAAATGGCTCACACACTGAGGAACAACTGGAAGAGAAATATTATGGGGGTAGTCAATTCAGCAGTGTGATGAATTCCATGAGGAGGCAGGTTTTCTCCACCTTTCACACTTCCTGCTCGGTTGTTCTCCTCAGACTCACATCATTTGCAATGCCAACAAACAGTTGAGGCATAGTCATGTCCACAAGCAGCAGTAGCAAGTTCTTTATTTTCTTGGTGCTGGAGATCAAGACCAAGGCCTCATGCAGACACACCTCAGCCCTACAAGTAAAAAGAAGAGATCCTCTCCCTGAGCAGATGTCCACTCATGTTTCATGGACCAAAATGGGGTAACCTTCCCAAGGCCTGAACCAACCAATATGAGGTAGACCCATAAAATTAGGATTCAGTCTATGGCCAACTTCCCTTGATGGTCCTAGACATCTGAACAAAGTCATTCTGTTGTCAAGGAAAAAGAACAGGCAACAGTGTGTGCTGAACAGCAGGACAAAACTGAGCCCAGTGAAAGTGACATGGTCACAGTGCAAGAATAAGGCCTTGTTGTCATGGTGAAGGGAAGGCCACATACTTAGCAGAAGGACTGTCTGGGTGAATGGAGGAGAACCCTCTGGAGACACCTCAGCCCTCATATTTCATGGACCAAAATGCCTGCCTTTTGTGAGTGCAAGCAGAGCAGTGGAAGGAGCACTGTCCTAGCTGCAAGTGTTGTGGGCTCCATCAGCGACCACCTAAGTTGTTGTCCACAAGCAGAGCGAAGGACCTATTCTCCACCCCAGTGCCAAAGCAGCAAGTCCAGGCACTGATTGCATTCTTGAGGGAAGTGCAGGGGCCGCTTCATGTAATGTCAGAAAGCTTTGCCCCAGTGCCCACCTACGCCAGCTCTTAGGTTAATGACATATAAGACAGTTACCTCTGAGCATTGATAACTTCACTTCAAAAAATATATCAGTGATTAAAAATACCTCTGTTTACAAATCCTTACAAGAATTAGAAGTTCTAATACCAGGACTGGGCACTACCCTAAATATGTGGTGGTATTAATAGTTATTCTTTAGGTAAGTTTGACCTCAAGCTGAGCAACCTATCTGACTCATGAAATAGGATAGAAGACCCTTTCCATCTCAAGCCAGCCAAAAATTCAATTAAAAGAACATACTGAATTCATTTCTAATCCAAGTAGAGATCCATGACTTTGGCAGCTTCGGGCTTCAAGAACAGGCATCTACTCTCCAGTTTTTGCATGAGTCTTCTTTCCCCTTATATGATTTTTTTTCTATAAATAGAATGTCTCCACTCCAAGCATTAATAACTACTCAACATGTCAGCTCTGAGGTTAAAAATTACGGCCTCTCACTTCTGCTCCAAAGCAAACACCATCTAGAAATATGATCAGCATATTCCAAAGGGAATACAAACTGGTACTTCAAATCTCATGGTTGTGTACCCTAATATCCTCCACTTTGTACCCACTGAAAATCTAGCTTTTGAAATAAAGATGGATTTCAATTACAGGACTCCTCTGATGCCATTTGATTCAAGCAGCATGCACAACATGATCACATCTTCACTCTGCTATTGACTTGCTGGACAACCTTCTCCAAATGGCTTCTTCTATCCAGGATTCCTATTCTTCATCCAAGAACTAACAGGGTCAACTAGTTGTTTACTCCAAAGCATTCAATATCCACCCTTTAGAAGGGACCTACACTTGCTGGAGGTGTTTATGTCTAATCCTCTATAAACGAAAGAACTGAGTCTCAACTAGGTTAAGTCTGGGTTCTGACCCCCATCTGAGTGGCAAAATACTGCTCCTTAAAAAAATCTACTGTATTGAAGCATCTGCTATTTTATCATTTTTGCTGTTTTTTCCCATATACCATTTATTTCTCATCCCTTCTAGATCAGCATTGTGATCTCAGGACCACATTACAGACTTTGGTGCCCTACAAAAGATGGAGATGGAGGGGATGGGGCATCTCAAAGAAGTGGAGAGAGGAGGACAAACCTGTAGCTGCTGAAATCCTTAAGCCCTTCTCCTTGCTCCTCTTTGTGACAGGCGGCTGCTTTCCAGCTAAGTGTGTCCTCTCCTTACCCAGTCATTAGAAGCAACCCAAGCTCCTCTGAGCTCTGGGTGAGGAGAGCATGGCCCCTCCGCAGGCCAACTTCCTTTCATCTGCTTCACAAAGGCTGTACAACACAGGTCATTACAGAGGGATTAGGCCCGGGGCTCAGGGGGTCCCCAGGCTGGGCCGCCTCCTACAAGGCCCTCCCCTTTGGCCTTTCCCAAGCTTGGTGGGCCACCGCCTGCACCCCTCCTGGCCTGATCATCCACAACAAAGCATTTGATGAGGACAGAGGGGGAGGGGAGATGATATTTAAAGAGAAAAAATGCCCATTTCAACTTAGACAAAAGATGAGATTAAATGGTTCAGGGGGCAGCCCCTCCAAGTTGCTGAAGGGGCCTCTGTGAAATTAATATACTTCCCTAGGCCCGCTGAGAAGGCTGAACCCCTTGTTCATTCCATATGCATGAGACTGTCAGCCCAAAAACCTAGTTTGAGATTTGCTTGATGTCAGGAAGAGAAAAGGCTGCAGGGGAGAATTGATCTAAGACCTTTGTCTTTCTCAAGTTACCCATGGGGCTTTTCTTGGGGCACTGGTACTCAGCAAAGACCCTGACTTCACCATTCTCACCGAGCTTGGGAATGGAAGCAGGCATCTGAGAGTCGGGATTCTGGCTTTATGAGTTGCCATCAGAACAGAAGGTCTGAGCTGTGGGTGAGAAGCAGCTGTGTGGCCTTCAGTGAGTTCCTTGACCTCTCTGAGCCTCAGGTGCTTCGCTGTTTCTCTTCTTTAATTGCTAAGGGAATGAATATGAGGTAAGTTACGGAAAGCAATGAGCAGGTAATAAGATATTTACTTCTTCTTTCCTTTCCTTTCTTTTGCTTTCCTCCCTGCCTTTCCTCTTTCCCACCTTTTCTCCTTTCTTTCCCATTTTGCTTCCTTCTTCTCTCTCAATGGAACACACACTTAATACCTACCTGGGTGCACTGTTTTGACAAGTGTGAAGGCTATCAGAGGAAGCGTTGCACACCCACCTCCTGCATTCTTTTCAGACAGAGAGAACATTTCACTTGTGATAAAAACAATGCAATGCAAATTACAGACAGAACGGGGACTTCACAGTATGAAGTGGCTTGTCCCTAAGCATGTCACATGGCACTTCTGGAGCTCTCCTCATCAGGGTCTGGGTCTGTAATTCACCCCAGTATTACACAATCCTTGCCCACCGCCATGGCAGAGCTGGGACCAAGACTCAAGTCTGACCATGCCTGGTCCATGATTTTCCAGTGTGAGCCTGGTGGCAGAAAACTGGAAGGTCACAAATCGTACCTTTTTGAAACTGAGATTTGATTCATGCTGAAACGGGTGTTGTCTTCCTGCTTTTTTTGTTTTTCTGTCTCAAAGAAAAAGAGAGGTAATTATTCTAAGAATGAGATCACTTTGGTTAGAAAAGTCTATAGAGCTACAAAAATTCAGCTTTCAATAATAACTCCACTGAAACATAGGCCCCAAGAAGCAAACAGCACTGGTGGGGAAACACCACCTGCCCCCCAACCCCTGGGAAACCAAGCCACGCAAAACTTTGACTGAGCAGCTATAGGCTGGTGTGAATTTAGGGCCATCCTTCTAGACTACAACACATGGCATATTAACTATTTTGCTATAAAATTTATTTTTTCATAGATACAAGAAGATTGCTTTTTTATATTTTCTTTACTAGTATCTGTTGACGTCACATTAAAAAATAAATGAATAAATATTTTAAAAATTACATCCATCAAAGACCGTAGCAGTATTAGTGATGACGTGCAGGAAGGGAATGTGGAAAGAGAACTGAATGTGACATTAACAAGGAACCCCTGTCACTGTTACCTGGGAGGTCTGGGCCCAGTCCATCTCAATAAGAAGTATATCTTCTCTTATGTAAGTCACTTTAAAAATTCCACATTCACAGCTTTTGAGGAGGAGAGATTTAATTGGGCTCATGGGTTTAGTCCAAGGTTGACTGACTCTGAGCAAGGAGGCTAGCAATGGAGGCCATGGTAGAGCAAAGCAACTTAGTTCATAGCATTCAGGAAGTCAGGAAGGAGAAAAATATAAGACAAGAATGGGCCAGGGACCACAGAGTGCCCAAGGTCATGCCCCATGACCTACCAGGACATCTCCAAGAGTGTGCTCTCCTACTCTATGAGGCATTTCTTAAACCCATGTACTGGACATAACAGGATGAATAGTCATTTGACCACCAGCTATATGACTTTATGAGAATTTACATCATCATTTTAATTATGAAGTAAAATTTAAACTTCAGTACTTCAGTCACTGCAGCTACATTTCAGATGCCTGTGACTGGTTCCTACATATTAAATAGTGTTTCCATAGACCATTTCATCATTCCAAAAGATTGACAGCACTAACACTGATCTAGGGTGTACAACACCATTAATGATGGGTACCTCTGAGAAGCAGGCTGGTTCTAGGGGAAGTTACAAGCTTGTACTTTGAAAATATCTGTCCTTTATGTCTATATCATCATTAACATGTATCTTATTTGTAACTTTAAAATAAAGAATAGCAAGAAAATGATTACCATTCAAATTGAGATAATGGTTACTTCCATATGAGGGCAGAGGTGCTAGACTCCACTAAGGCAGATTTCTGGGACCCTGGGAATCAGATATTTGGGCAGATACTAAGCAAAAGAAACTGATTCTTAGAGGACTGTCAAGATAGCTCAGTGGACTAACACACCAGCTTTGGCAAGCTCAGAGAACAGGGTTCAATCCTCGGTCCCACCTGTCACAGCAGCCCCATCCAGGGTCATGCTGAGCCTTGGATGAGTCCAGACATGGTGGTGCACCCCTGTAGTCCCAGGCCTAGGGAGGCTGAAAACAGGAGGATCACTATGAGTCTGAGCAGCTTGATGAGACCATGTACCAAATACATAAATGAAAGAAAAAGAAACTGATTCTTCTTTTCCTATTGGCCATAAAAGTGAATGTAGTTTTGTGCATGTTCATGTTTAAATTATTATAATACTTTCTTTTATGCACTGTGTGTTTCTTCTTGCCATATATGTTTCAAGAATCTTTTTTAAATAGATAAATGAGTGGTGTGACTGCTCTCCTCAATAAGGAGGTGTTGACCTGGGCATTAATAGATGATCTCAGGGTTGGGACATAAGGAAGGAGTAGAGCCCTCCCCAAGGACTCCTCTACTTTCCTCTTACCAGACCTGAGAATGGAGCCCCACCGGGATTACTCACTGCACACCTTGAGTCACTTCCGGCCAGGATGCTCATGAGAAACCTGCAAAAGGTAGCAAGTAGCAGTGACAGAACTTTCCTAATGGGAAATTTGATGACATACCCCTAAATACATTTATATCATTAAATATGGTATGATTTGATATATCTATTTTCACTGAATTCTTATTTTAAAATTTAACCATCCCAAGACTTAGCTAGCAGGATGTTGATAACAGAGATTTTGACAAAATCCAGGAAAAGTATCTACAAGCAGTTTAAATAGCCAAGCTAGCAAATGGTTGAATTCTGATACATCCCAGATAACCACATTCTGAAAAGGTATTAAGGACATGCTGTAGAATAATATTTACTACAGAAATCCATTTACATTGTATTATTGAGAGGAAAACAGATTACTAAAAAGCACACAGCCTATGATGCCTTTTTGGTCAGGAAAAATTTATACTAAAAA
Source organism: Tympanoctomys barrerae (assembly GCA_002564285.1). Taxonomy (NCBI): domain Eukaryota; kingdom Metazoa; phylum Chordata; class Mammalia; order Rodentia; family Octodontidae; genus Tympanoctomys; species Tympanoctomys barrerae. Next base: position 11,263 of record NDGN011474922.1, read on the forward strand.
CTATCAATGCTAGTATATATAGATTCTCCACCTGCCTCTAAGAAGATAGTACTTAACCCTCCTCGCAGTGTAGACAAGGCTTAGTTGCTTACTTCGAACAACTCAAAGCCTTTATAGGTAAGTGGTTGCAACTTGAGGCTATACTCATAAGTGAAATAAATCAGACCAACATCTGTAGATATCGTGTTGTCTTCCTAGTGGAAGAACCTGAAAGAATAATTAAAACCAGAAAGTTATCATAGATGTAGTAAGACAGAAACAGACTGAAGTTAATGATTAAATAATAATGAGAGAAAAGAGAAAAGATAGTAAAAAAGAAAAGGGGGAAAACATGCAAATATATATACGGGGTGGCTGAGATGATTGTACTAACAATTTCCATCAGTTTTATTGAAAATAATAGTTAATTCA
>NDGN011474924.1:0-18198 GCA_002564285.1 Tympanoctomys barrerae
GCCCTGCCTGCAGGCTTGCGGTGCCCTGCCAGAACCTCTGACTGCTGCTCCTACCTCCCTGGTGTTCTCTGCTGCTCCTTGCTTTTGTTTCCCAAGGCTTCTCCTCTCATTTACTGAACAGAGACCACAGGCAGTAGACTGTGCTAACACCCACAACCGATCTTCTTATGGAGTCTTTGTGACAACTCAGAGTGGGCTAATTATCCCCACTTTATGGATGAGAAACTGAGGTTACACAATGTAAGGAAAAGTGCAGGAATTCACACCTGTGGCCCTTACTCTTCCTCCTCCCCTGAGATGCCTCTAGGGGGGTGCCTAGAGGAAAGGGCTCAAGGGTGGTCCTAGGGCAGGAAGAGACACTGGGTCAGCACTGCCTCCATAGACTCTTTCCTCCCTCACCCAGGATTAAGCCACCCAGACCCCTCCCTACACACCAGGCTGAGCCCCTCCCTTATCCACAGGCTGCCCCTTCCCACTGCCCTGCCCTGGCCCTGGGAGCAGCTGCAGTGACCTCACCCAGCCCTGCCCTAGGCCTGGCTCTAGGGAGGACCCAGCAGCTGTGCCCCAGCCCTGCAGGCTGGCGGGTGGGGGTTGGGGTGGGCACTATGCCAAGAGAACCATCTGTTCTCCCAGGGGCATGGCCACCCGCACAGATACTGGCCTTGCCCCCAGGAGCCGCCCTTGGCTCTCAGCGCCCCTGCCAAGTAGCTCCAGGAGCCCAGGGCAGCCCACCCATCCTGGGGCACCAGCCTCCTCTGCCATCTATCTTCTCCTAGAAACACTGAGGTCCTTCAGAACATGATGCAGAATACTATACATGTGAGCCGAAAAATGACAAGTGCTCGTGTGAGCTCCAGGGACACAGGCCAGAAGCCAGGGCCAGTGTGCTGAGTCTTGTCTGCCCAGCCCCCATCTTGCACCCCTTTTGGGGCCTCCCCCCAGCACATCTGTTCAGCTGGCAGGTGCCTCTGGCAGAGGGCAACCCCCTCCCCCACAGCCCAGCTCAGGTTACAGGAGAAGGAGGTGGTGGCAAGGCCAGCTGAGGACAGGAGATGGGACCAAAGAGGCCTCCCAGCTTCCCAGTGTTAGGGAAGGGGAACTACAGTTAGAGTAGGAAGGGTCATGTCCAGGGTCACACAGCCAGCCCATGGGATGAAGAGGAGCCACTATCGCAGGGCCAGGCAGCCCTGGGTTCAAGGGTGACTTAAACAAGTCATTTTTTCCTTCATTTGCAAAAAGAACAGTTTGAAACCCATCTGCTGGCCTCTCAAGGCCAGGGAGAAGGCTCTGGAGGCTGAACGCAAGGTGTCAACTAAGGGCAGGAGGGAGCTTGGACATCCAGAATATCTGACACCTTGGGCTCAGGGAGGCCCTAAGAAGGGTCTATCTCCTCTAATACTACCCCCCACCACCACACAAACAGTGCTTGTCAGGGCCAGTTCCCACAGAGCCCTACATGACAGGGTACCTGGGGAGGTGGCTCCTTTCATGGAATCCCAACAAAGTTGGAACATGGTCCTGTTACGGGACCATTTTACAGAGGAAGAGAACAAGGCTCAGTTGTCCAAGACTACACAGAGGGTAAGCAGACTCAGTTCTGCCAGTGTCATAACTACAGGTTCCCAGCTACAAAGCTCTGTCTCCCTGGAGGTTCCCAAGGCACCAAGGGAGGCTGCAGGGATCTCAGACTGGCACTGGGGACTCTGGGCCTGTGCCTCTCAAATTCACATTGACTCTGCACCCCAGCTCCATGGCCCATGCTGGGCACCTGTCTCTCTCCTGTCTCTGTCCACTTCAGCCTCCAGTGACCTTCCTGCTCATGTCATCCCCATCCTCTGCAGCTTGGATGCCAGCCTCTAGTCTTGCCTTTCACAGCTGCTCACTCACTTCCCCAGCCCTGACTCTTGTTGGCCTCCCCAGAGTCCTCAAAAACTCTCCCTGTGATGACTGGCCCTGAGAAGTCTCCACCCTGAATCAGAAGGAAGCATCCTCATCTCTCCCCATCTTGGTCTGCCGACCCCTCCAGGTCAGGGTCCAGCTCCCCTCTCAGTAGCATGGCACCAAACATGCCTACCTGGTGCAGCCTAGGTTACCACAAATGGGAGAACTGACGTCAGCCCTGAGACTACAGATCAGTAACAGCAGCCTGGCCTGCCCCTGCTCCAGGGATTTTTTTGGCTGGGGACCCAGGGCCATTCCCTAGGCTAGAAGCCTTGGGGCTGAACGCCAAGGGAGAGCAGAGATGGTGACTGGGCCTAGCAGAGCAGAGGGAAGGACAGCTGGGAAGAGCCTAGCCAGAGCACTGGGATAGGGTGGAGGTAGTCCTGGGAGCTCCATTGTTACCACTCAGAATGGGATATGGTCATAAAGTCTCTTTATTTCTCTCATTGTTAGTCTCTTCATCTGAAAAGTGGGCAAAATAATAATACCATCATCACAGAGTGGCTATAAAAATGAAAGAACATAAGTGTTGGCACAAGGCAGGTTGAATCCTAAGCTGGAGCAGTGTAGAAAGGAGCAAGAAGGCAGGAAAGTGGCTGGAAAGGTTGACTGGGCTGGAGATCAGACCTGCAGTATCACACGAAGGCCCCAAGTCTGGACGAAGCAGCCCTGGGCTGTGCACAGGGTCTTCTTTCCTCTACCAAGTGGGAGCCTGCAGGGTAGGGTCTCTGTCATTTTCTTGGGCACTGCAGTCTCCAAGAGGTGTGCTGAGCCTCTGCCCATGTCTCCTCCCCACTCCCCTTTGCAAAGGCCCTCGGAGTGGTGCACAACAGCCCTGGCTGGGCTGTGGCTCCATTCTCTCCATCCCTGTCCTACAGCATGACTGCTATGACACGTGGGGGGTGGGGGGCGCAGGTCCTGGGATGCAGGCTCAGTCCCTTGAAACTGACTTGTGAGGTTTAAACTGAAGAGAGGAAGAGACTGAAAGAGATGAGGAGGAGAGGAATGGGCTCAACTGAGCAAACTGCTTAGAGAAGAGGGCCCACAACGAGAGAAGAGGGCCCACAACGAGAGAAGTGGGACACACAGGTAGCCAGGAAGCCACCTTCTAAGGCGTCACTTCCAGATGATCCATCAGACATAGCTGTTAAAATATATAACCCACCTGCTGGGAGCTTAACATACAGCAGCTGAGATAGAGACTGGAAAACTGTATTGTACAAAAGCTTTTAAGTAACTGGTTACCAGTTTGTCATGTAAATCCAGGCTCTTCCCTATCTCAGTTATCTTGATTTTCTCAATTGCAAAATGGGGCTATTAATGTCTACCTGGCAGGACTCAGTGAAGATGAGAATGTGTGTGACCTGCCCAAGTGACTGCCTGGCACCCAGACACCAACTCTCCTAATTTTCATTCCCCTTCTCACAAAAGGCACTTCCCCTTAGAGACCAGAAAGGTTTCTCTCTGCAGAGGGAGGCCCTGGGGGGAAGGGTGTGGGAGGCCCCTCCCCCACACACCACCTGGCCCCCCTCCCACCTCCACATATGGGTTGGGGGGTGGGGAGAGGCAGCAAACAGCCAAACCCTCCCAAACAGGAGTTGATTTCCATGGTAACCAGAGTGCCAGGAGAAGGAGGGTGTGCCAGATCCAGCTGTCCCACTAAGTACCCTATCTAGGCCCCAGAGCCTGAGCTAATACCCACTCAACATCCTGAACCCCTCACCCATCTGCCTGCTCTGGGGGAAGCACGAAAGGCCAGAAACTCTCCATCCACTGTGCAGGGAGAATGTTTGTTACCTGGGTACTGTCACAGGCACCTCTAAGCAGGAGTCCCAAGTTCAAAACCTAAATTCCCATGCACCATCCACCAGGGAGAAGGCCTCACAAACCTTGGTATCCTCTGTCCAGTGAATCTCTCATGGCTTCATGATTTCTAAGTCACAACACCAGAGAAGGTCCCAAGACTGAGCCGAGGTCCTCTGGGTACAGATGAAGAAGGACATCAAGTACTAGCACTCGAGAGTGCTTGGCTATAGCTTACACACACACTGGACCAGGGTCTCCCCCCAGGCTCCATCCACGCACACTCAGCCCTGACCACAGGACCCTAAAGGGCTGCACTAAGACACGCCGAATAACACTCCAGAGAGACAGGCAGCTGGTGGAGAGAAGAAACATATCCTCCTCACAGGCTCTAAGGAGTATCTTCTTGGCACAGAAGGAACTGGCCCAGAAGAGGGGAGCTTCCTGATCCCTAGGAGTGGGTCAGTCTGGGCTGAGCTGGAGAAAGAGGCAGAGCAGCAGGGGTTGGGTTCTTGCCCTTCTCCTCAGAGACCCAAAGTCCCATCTGGAGGTGGAGAGTGAGCCCCAAAGTGGAGGGAGTCCCAGCCCCATACTCCCCTCTTTCCCAGGTTCCCAGGTACACAGCCTCCAGCGGGAAGCAGGGCCCTAACCAGCACAGGGAGAAGCCTGGCAAGTCACCTGGAGGTCAAGGAAGCAGGAAGGTGAGGAAGGGCTCTGGACACATCTCAAGGGCCCCTATGCCATGCTCAGAGCTATGCATGGAGCCCACAGTCATCCCATCAGCTGTCCCAAATACAGACAAACCCCTGCATCCTAGGTGGAGCCCATCACTAGCTGCCATTCAGACCTCGGAAGTGGGCTGCAAGGAACAAACCCCCAACCCTTTCGCAGTCCAAACTCAAGCCTTTCCCTCCAGCAACCCATCCTAGTCATACCCAATGCCACGGAAAAAAAATTGGAGTTTCAGGGTTGGGGGGGTTCAAGTCCTAGGACTTCCAATTTCAGGACTGCCACGTGCTACAGCAAGTGTCTTCCCCACCTGGAGACAGGATCATTAACCCACTAATCCTCTTTGAGGTAGCAGTGAGGACCCGGTGAGGCAAGCCCTAGGCAAGGGAACACTCTGCCTCTCCCTCTCAGCCCTCCCACCTCGGATGGGGCTTGTCCTGCTCTCAGCCGCCTTCCTCACCTCACCCCTGTCAGTCCTGAGGCTGGAGCCCGCAGGCCAGGTGTAGAGGAGGGCTCCGACCCACAGAAAGCAGGGGGCTGGGGGCACTGAACTTTCGAACCCACAACTCCACGCCCCCCCTCCCCGCGCCGTTCATTACCTTAACGCGAGTTAAAAATAACCGTCTCATCTCTTTAAATTAGTCTGTCTGCAATTACCGCCTGGCACGGCGCTGCCCGCCATCGTCCCGCTGGAGCGGCGCCAGGTGGCAGGCGGGGCCCTCACCCTGTCTGTCGGTCTGTCTGCTTGCCTTGCGGTCCCCCTCCCCCCAAGGCGCGGCTGCCCTGAGGCCCCCAAGGCGGGTCATGCCCGTGCTCTCCCCAAGTTGCACAGGGCGGGGCCAAGGGGTGAGCAGAGTGGGGGTCCAAGTGGAGGAGCTGAAGGCTGGGGCGGGGGCTTAGGCAAGACGGCGGGGGAGGGGCGCCAGGAGGCCCGGGAAGCCGGAAGGGCCCGCAGCGCGCCAGCGCTCGTGGGTGGGTGTGAGCAGGTGGCCGTGGGAGTCTGCCGGGCGTGCCAGCAACTGTGCCAGGAGCGGCTGGCACGGGCTCGTGCCCAGGAGGCGGGCAGCTGCCAGCCCCTCGCTCGTGCAGTGAGGGGGGTGAGGACACCCCCCCAATCCGGGCTCACACCGCCTCCTCCTGCACCCCGCCAGCCTTCGGGCTGGGGATCCCCAGAGGACAAAGGAGGAGGAGGGAGCCCTGGGGAGCAGGCTGAAGGTGGAGTGGAAAGGGGGCCCTGCACTCACAGCCGCTCTTGGTCCTGTAGCAGGAACCTGCTCCTGGCCTCTCAGATCAGTCTTTTCCTCCCTCCCCCCCACCCCCACCTGGAACTTACAGGCCAAGGGCTGGGCCAGATGGGGGAAGCAACAGCCTTTCTGATCCCAGTCCTCAGCAGCTGGGCTGTACCAGCCCCAGAGGGAGAAGGTAAGTCCCCATCCACTGTGTTCCTCCCCACTAGGCCTGGAGACAGGAATGGGAGGTGCCCAGGCCTTGCCTGGGAGCTCCCAGAGGAGCTGGCAGCCAGGAAACACAAAGGAGACCGCACAACTCCAGAGGAAGGCACACCATGGCTGAGAAGCCAGGAAGGCTTCCCGGAAGTGAGGGCTGGAGCATCTGCAAGGGAGTGGGAGCCCTATGCAGATAGCCACCCTCTCTGGACAAGTTAGAGGGACAGTCCTTCCAGGCCAGGCCTGAGATGCACTGTCCCAAAGCGAACAGGACCAGCACCTCTGGTGTGGATCTGAACACCAAGCCCAGCCTATTTAAAGGTGTCCTAGGCCTGCTGCTGGTCTTGCCTCCTTCAATTATTACCATCACTAACACTGGACCAGTTCTGCACATCACATATGGGACCACTGGATGAAAATTCAGCGTTGGCCCACTGCACTTACCCAAGCCAGCCTGATCACGTCTGGCATACAAAAATACGACATCACAATCCTACTTCTGCATTTGGGTATGCAGTCAACACCTCCTAGAAGACTATCTCCCAAATTCTCTCCTCTTCAGTGAAGATAGCCCAGATCAAGTGCCACTGCCTCAGGGCTGGAGTGGGGACCTACCTAGCTCTCCACAGTACTACCTTCTCCTACTCCTACCCATCCCCTAGCCTTTCCTATCTGCGAAGCAAAGGGTTGCAGGAGGGAACTTTGTGAATCCTGGTGCGCCCTGAAAGGAGGACCAAGGCCTTCTCCTGTGTCCTCATCCATGGCACACAGGGCGTGGTCCACCTCAGGGATTCAAGTGCAACACTTCTGTGGGGCACCAGAGAGAGGAAGGAATAATGAGCCCTGGCCCCACCTGGCACCTGAGGTGTACTGCAGTCTGTTAACTAGAGATGGTTAAGAGTTAGGGATGGCTCCTCCAGCAGGCCTCTGGAGGAACTGACTAGGGATGGGGTAAGTGGTGCAGGGGCAAACAGCTCCAGGAAAGACAGAAAAGGAAGTCTCCTCACCCCACATAGGGAGCTAGGACTGGAGTAAAGAGGGACAGTCCCTGAAGGAACAATATGGGGCAGATCCCCTCTGGTGCCAAGGTAATTCTGACAAGGTCCTATGGCAAGAGCTCAAACCCTAGGCTTCTCTAACACCCCAACCCAGGACTGGAAGCCAGGTACAGTGTGTCTCCACCAGTGTGGTGCAGTGGGAACTGCATCCAGCAGGTAGGCAGGAGCCCAGGGCCCTCGTCCAGGGCTTGCTGCTCACTGCTGCCCTCAGGAGAGTCTTATCACCTTCTAAGGCCTCAGTCTTCCAGTCTGAGTAATGAATTTATGGCACCAAATTATCTTCAAACACACTCCCATCCCAGTCTAGGATTCATACCTGCTTCTGCTCAAAAGCCTTTCGTGGCCCCCTCCCACCACAGCTGTCAGCAAGGCCCTGTTCCAAAGGCTCTGTGGGACCCTGGAAGGAGACACTTGGGTTGGAATCCAGGTTTCCCTCTTTCAAATGTAAGACCATAGACAGCTCACTCCTCCACTTTGGTCCTCAGTGCCCTCCTCTGTGAATGGACAAAGTGAAACCCACCCCAAGAACTGCTGAGAGAGCATTAAAGGTGCCAGGGTACCTGGCAGACAGCTCAGCCCTGACATGCTCAACAAACTGCAGCTGTCTCCTGGCTTCCAGTCTCAAGTCCCCTCTCTCTGTCTTCCCCATCCTCTTTCATCCATCAAGCCCAGCTGGAATGCCACCACCTGCAGGAAGCCCTCCTGGCCTTCTGGCCCACTGTACTCTACTGACTCCAAATCTCTGAGCATCAACTTGTCTCTTCTCTTTCACTACACATGCTTCTTGCTGCCAGGCTCTGTGCCAGCTGTTGTGGGCACAGAAGGGCCCTGATACTGCCACTGTCTTCCAAAGGTGAGTTAGGAAGGGGAAATGAGATAGGACTAACACCCAAATGAGTAACACTCACTGCAGGTATGGAGAGGATGGAAGAAGGGGGAGTCCTAAGGTGGCTAAAAGGGTTAGAGAGGACTTCCTGGAGGAGGCACCTGACCTCTATGCCCTTAAGAACCCTGGGGAGGAGCACAAGATGCACCAGGACAATTGGGCCAAGGGCTGGACACAATGTGGGGGTTGAGCCTGAGGGAGTGGGGAAGGAGATTCATGTCTACTTCACTGGCCTGTATGCCTGTCCCATAGTGGCCTGCAAGAGGCAAAGAAGCTGCCAGCACAAAGCCTCAGCGCCCTGAGCTTCCAGGTCAGGACACTCTGATCCTGACAATGTTGCCATGGGCATCTGGAGCAATCCATGTCCACACCCTCCGCTCCACCACAGAGTACATTTCTTTCTTGGGACCCTGGTGGCAGCCACCACAGGGTGCAGCCCCCTCCCTAGATACAGGCATGCCTCCCTCACAAGGGCCCCTCTTTCATAGGGACCCTGGCAGCTCCCCTCCTAGGCACAAGGCCCTTCCACTCCCTGCCCCCAACAGCGCAGACTACCCCTATTCTCCAATAAGGTGGCCAGAGGATGAACTATGATTAGGGGCCACAATCAATCAAGTCCCTGCCCCTGTCCTTTCCCAAGATGACTCCCCCCTTTCCACTGCCTGGCACTGAGGCTTCCAATGGGTACCCCACCCCTCCCCCAACCCTAAATGCTTCTGGGCCTGAAAGCCAAGGAAGTGAAAGACAAGCTCTCTGGGATGAGTAGGGACAGATTTCCTAGCCCTCAACACCATACCCTGGCACCAGCAGGGGTTAACCCCCCACCCCATGCTGAGCCAGGTAAGGGGCCAACACCATTTGCCCCATAAACTTACAGCTCTGGTCACCTGCCAAGCTCCACACCCTAGGCTTGTTGGTGCTCCACGGTGAACTCCTGGCATCACAAAAAGAACTGTGGGCCTGTGGTTGGCACTCCTCCCCCTGGGACCAGCTGGAGAAAGGCAGTGGAGATTTGGGAGGGAAAGCAGCCTCTGGCCCCAAGTCTTAAGTCCAGCTCTTTAAAGGATGCCTTGGTGGTGAGGGTAAAACAAGTGCAATAACAAGCAAACTGAGGAGAGCAGGGGGCTCCCCAGTGTTGGTGCCCTGGGAATGGGCTTCTCATGATGCCCCCAAGGACAGGGTGGAGGTGTTGCTGGGGACACCTCAAAGCAGCAGTCCCTTGTCACCCCACCAGACCTCCCACTCCGCATCCCTCCTGGCCAGGGATCACGCACACAGCTGCTCCCAGCACGCCCCCACTTGTCCACCTACCGCCCTCAAGCCCTGGGCGCACTCCATGACCCCTGGAGTGCCCCGGAGCCCCTCCCGCTTGCCCGCCCAGGAAGCCCCAGTAGGCATCCTAGCCCTTGTTCCCTTGCCGGACGCCCCCACCTTCCAGCCAGCGGAGCTGTTGCTGTCGCCTTTATCCTTGAAGTAGGGCACGTAGCGGACCATCCAGTCGTAGATCTGCGAGAGCGTGAGCCGCTTGTCCGGGGCGCTCTCGATGGCTTTGGTGATGAGGTCGGCGTAGGACAGGTTCCCCCACGCGTTCCGCCGGGAGCTCTTCGCTTTCCGCAGCGGTCCGACCTCCGCACCCAACGGCGGCGCGGGGGCCATCGCCGGGGCCGTAACCCGACGCTCGGGTCCGCAGTCCTCGGTGCCCTCTGCCACCCCTGCGCCCAGCGCTCCGTCCTCGTCGCCGGCCAAGTCGGGCTGCTGCAGTGGCCAGGTACAGGAGCGCGGCCGGCTCTGCGGTGCGAAGTCTGGGTCCACGTCCACCTGATGCGCTCGTATCTTCGCGGCCATGGTCCCGCCCGGTTCGGGCGAGGACGGAAGGGTGGCTCTGCGGAGGGTGGGCGGGCGGCTCCAGGAGCTGCGCGCCCCGGGAGGCCCGCGGGAGGGGTGCCTGGTGGCGCGGTTCAGCCGCGGGTCGCCATGGGCCAGGGCGCTGAGGCTGGGGGCTTGACGAGCTGGGGAGCAAGAGGACAGGAAAAGACCCGGGCGGCGAGGGGGCGGCGGCCCGGGAGCCCGGCGGGTACACACCTCGCCCAGCCCGGCTTCTAGCACCTGCCGCCTGCCTGTGCCTGCAGCCACCACCACCTCCACTGCTCCCCGGGCGCCGGCTCTGCGCGCGGGTCCTGCTCTCCCGGGACAAGGCCGGGTTGCACCATGCCGGAGCCTGAGCCCGTGCCCGGGCCCGCACCGCCGTTGCCGCCACCGGGTGAATGCAGCCGCCGCCGCTCCGGCTCCAGCGCCAGCTCCCGCGCCTGCCGCGCTCAGCGCCGGCAGAACCTCGGGATGGGCGGGGGGGCGGGAGGGGCGGGCCCGGTGGGGAGGGGCGGGGCGTGCTCGCCCGCGGCCGCGGAATCCTCGGCTAGCCCTGGTGCCCGGCCAAAGGCTGAGGCGGGGGCGTGGAGCTGCCAGCTCTGGGCGACCCCGCCACACCCCCTGCAAGTTGCAGCGCCGCCTACGGAGTAGGGCAGAAGAGGCAGGCGCGACCCCGCCTCCTGCTCGGCGCCCGGGGAGGGGAACCTGAGGGCGGGGCTCAAGGATTCCCGTTGGTCCGAGGCAGGAAAGTCCCGCCCACGGGCTCGACAGGATCCCTCCCAGAAGCGCGTCAGCGGGTTATTGTTACAACCCGGGGTTTCCCGGGGCAACGCTAGTGAGGCGGGGCTCAGAGCACTGATCCCGCCTTCTATCGCCCCCCCAAAGGAATGCCCCGCCCTCTGTTTCTAGACCCAGAGGTCTCAAGACTTCATTCCAGGGACCTGTTAGGATGGAGGATCTAAGCCTTCTTTGTGCCCTAGCCTGGACTGTGGAAAGGAGTAATTCGAGAATACTTGGGTTCTAGGCCAGGCTTTGCCACAATCCTAGTTTCTTCATCTGCAAATGGGGTCTTCATGTGTTTTTGTGGTGCCTCTGGGCAGTTTTAGAGCTTTGGTTCTCAAAGTTCATCCAACCTATAATAGAACTATCCTGGACAGCTTGTTAAAATAGATTGGTGTGCCCTGATTCCTGAGTTTCTGATTTGGCAGATCTAGGTAGGGGTCAACATTTTGCGTTTCTAGCTAGTTCCCAGGTGGTGCCCAAGGGGCCACACTGCCCAGACCACTGTCTTAGAGTCTGAGGAGCTTCTTACAGAGGCTGTGGGAACAAGCACTCACCCTGAAGTTCAGGGTGTTTGAAGAAAGGCTTCTCGTTAATTTGATATATTTTCTTAGCTCCTCTGATACACCTGGCGTTGCTCAGGGCACTGTGGGAAGAGCAGCAGCAGGGACAGACAGGGAAGCTCCCTCCTGCATAGATGAAGAGTCAGATGATCATCATATGACCGCCTAAGGCTGAGGCTGGCTGCAGGCGGGCAGTCCAGGACTTCAGCCCACTGGGTGCTAAGCTACATTTCCAGCCACACCTCTGTGTGCTGCCAGATTTCATTCAGGGTGTGCCCCCTGCCTAAAACATCTTTTCCCTTCCTCCAGGTCCTCATGCAGATGTCTCCTATTCTGCAAAACTGAGCTCCTGTCAACTTCAGCCTGACGCTTCCCTAACCTCACCTCCTACATGTACATAGCTCCGTTCCCTACTTGTCCAGACAGCTTGTGGTCCTGACAGCAGCACTTTGTGTCCCTTGTACAGTATTCCTGCTTTAACAGTCAGGAAGCTGAAGCCACAGTGGGGAGGAAACTTACCCAAATGGCAAGGCCAGTACTAGCATCCCAAGTTCCTAATCCTCCTGCCAGTTCACTCCCTGCTGAGGGGCTACAGAGGCAGTGTTTTTTGCACTATGGGAGTACTATGCCCCAGCCACAGGGGACGGCCCTCCTTCCTCAAAAATTCCTTCCTTCTAGCTTAGAACCTGGGGAATAGGGCCAAGAGTAAGGGTGGGGTAGGCTGGAGGGGCTCCTCCTCACCCCCCAGGGTGGGAGCAGGCCCTGCTTGCAGATGCCTGGCATGACATCTGCCTGAGTCACAGCCCAAAAGCAGGGGTGGGCATGGGAACTGTTACCCCTNCACACACACACACACACACCCTCCAGGTGGTTCTGCTTAAAGCCACAAGGGGCTGAAATCACTGCTGGACCCCCTCCCACAGCTAGCATATGCCCTTGCTGCCTGGGGAGCCCACACTGGGAGCTGCCCCTGTAGGAACCCTGGAGGCCAGGCAAGCCTCCTGCTAGTCTCCACCCCTTGGCCCAGTTCTAAGTATCAGATGGGAGTTCACTGGGGGCCATAGCAGGGCTGGGAGGATCCTTAGCTGGGGACCCTGGCACAGGCTGCCACTGCAGGGCTGGGAAGCCAGGTTGGCAGAGATGCCCCAGATGCTGACTCAGACTCTGCTCAATCCTAGCCCTGCCGTGTCCACAGCTGCTCCAGCCCTCTCCTCTGGGGCTCATGCCTGGCACACTCAGGCCACACACACACTTAGCACACCCCCTGGTGCACACTGACATACATTTTCACTCACAACTTGGCCCTACTCACGCATTCATCATGGGGCAGTCTAACAGTGATTAGTAGTATGGGCAAGGTCCTTAGCCGCTCCAAGCCATGGCTTCCTACTCTCAGCAGGATTATATAGTACTACCTTCATAGGACATCTGAAGAATGAAATAAAATTCTGAATTTCAGCTCTAGGCTAGGAATAAGTGCCCTGTGAATATTCGTTTTTATATTTCTGTTGATTATTTGTATCTTCCCCTCCTACTCTTTCCAACTCACATACTCCCACTTGCTGTCAACACACACACACACACACACACACACACACACAGAGTCTCTCTCACAAGCACACTTGCCATGCACCCTATACTCTTTTTTTTTTTTTTTTTTTTTTTGTGGAACCGGAGATTGAACTCAGGCCCTTGCACCTGCCAGGGAAGTGCTTATTCCACTGAGTTATCTCCCTGGCCCCACTCACCCTATACTATTATACCTGTTACACAACCCCACATCTTCCCCTGGTTTTCCTACCAGCACTGCCCTCCCCTTGCCCCCACCAGTTCCCAGCGTGTGTGCCCTCACTGTCACTCACTCCCATATTCATTCATGCTCACCAGCAGCCCCCCCTTTCATTCCTGCTCCTTCCACACTCAGGCATGCTTGATTCCATCCCTTCCTGAGCTTGCCCTCTCACACACTTGCTTTGTGTGTTTGACTTCCTTGAATTACATCACAACACTGCTACACATAGGCCCAAACAACCTCAGCAGAGTCAGAACCTCAAGTGGTCCACCCCACAACAATAATCACACACCTCTCTCAGTGCGCACGACACCCAGACCACAGGGACACTGCTCCCCAGGGAGTGTCTCCAGTCTGCTGCTCTCCTTCCTAGGGCTCAGCTCCTGGCCCCTCCTCACTCTCAGAATAGCCCCTACTGCCACTGCTGCTGCCACTGCTGAGCTGTCTGGGCCCGCCAGAGCCCGTGTCCCCAGTGCTTGATGCCAGCTCTCCCAGCTTACCAGGGGCAAGTGGGGACAGGAGGTCTGACAGCCGTAGCTGCTGTGTACCCGCACCATCTCTTCCAGAGCCCTCCTGGTAATCAGCTTTTAGGACAGATTGCTGTCATGTGTGCAGGCTTTATTGGTGTCCCTGGTCCTCATTTCCCATCCCATCCCATGGAAACAGAGAGGGTGGCTTCTAAGCTCAGAGAAGCAGAGGAGGAAGAGGTTTGCTAGGGCCCAACTAGACCCAACCAGATTGACAATTCCTAGCCCCTGGGAAGCTTCAGGGGGTCCTCCCCTATACCACTCAGTTTTCAGGAATCCCACTCTGCCTGTGCTGTGCACTACCCATTTGATATTAGATGCCACAGTTGTCAAGGAAAAGAAATAGAAGGGAGTTTGTGTCTGGGGACACCTCTGGAAGGAAGGGAATGGCTCCTGCCCAGAGGACACCTTCAGGGGCAGAAAGAGAAACGTCTGCAGAAGCCAGAGGGGATATCAGGACAGCTGGGAGCATCTCCAGGGCAGGCTCAGGCCTGGCCCAGGCAGGGACATTGTCAGGAAGTGGGTGGGGCTGAGCTGGGAAGGCAAGGCTAAGGGGACAGTGCTGCACAGGGCCCTGGGGAAAAACTAAAGTCCCTTTGGCTGCTACCACAGCCTGCCTAGGTCGCACAGTTCTGTGACTTCAGGTGCCCAGGAACACAGGCCCCAGGCCCTCCAGGAATTTGTCTTCCCTGGTCAGGCATCTGTACCAGTACTGACAAGGAGGAAAGAATTAGTGCCAAAGTGTACCTTCTTACAAGCCACGTCAGCTCCACACACCACCCTGTATTCAGTCCTATGTTCTTGTCCCTCTGGGTTCTACTAAGAGAACTACTAAGTACTTCCAAAGTGCCCACCCGGTGGGGACCTGTCACTGCTGTGTCTCCAGGGCCTAGTGGCAGGACTGGCTCAGAGGAGACATCCATAAAACATGTTGAATTAAAAAATGAATTTCCTTTTCACAACCACCTGACAGGCAGGTACCATGAATCACATTTTCTGGTTGAGAGAAATGAGGCACAGAAGGGAAGTAAGTAGCCTGCTGCTGGGATTCAGCTGGGCCGGGCTGGCTTCGTGTGTGGCGCCTGTGGAAAGGGAAAAGCAAGCTTGTGAGGAAATAGCTTGCCTTTTCTGCACCTCCGTTTGCTTATTTGCAAAATGGAAATCTTTCACTTAACTGAGGGAATAATCACATGAGGTGCAGAGAGCCCCTACAGGGTAAATAGATGTCCTCTCCTTTCTTCTCTGCCTTGAATTGACCTTGGGTCTGCCTTAGCAGGACTATGTCTGGGATTCACACTGCCACTCTCTCTGTACCACAGAGAGGAGATGCATTCATTGGCTAAGTATCACAAACTGCGTCACTTAGACAACAAGCAAGTTTTGTCCCGAAGCGAGCACAACAACAAGCAAGTGTTACCCCACAGCTCTGCAGCCTGGAAGCCCACAATCATGCTGTGAGCACAGCCAAGCTCTCTCTGAAGGCTGTACAGGAGAGTACTTGCTAGCCTTTTCCAGATTCTGGTGGTTGCTGGTGATGCTTGGCAACCTCGTTTAGTAGACTCATCGCTCTGGTCTCTACCTCTGCTTCAGTAGGACAGTGTTCCTCTCTTTCTGTGTTTTCCTATGGCCATCTCCTGGGTCTGGGTCTGTGCTCCCCTCGCCCTATTATGACACCAGTCAGACTAGATTTAAGACCCATCCCGTTCCAGTATGTCCTCTTCTTATCTTAACTAATTACACCTGCAAAGACTTTATTTCCAAATAAGGATTATACTGTGAGGTGCAGATTTTGCAGGAATGCTACTGAGCCCAGTACAAAAGATCTAACAGAAAAATTTGGAAATAGAAGACAGGCAGGTTTGGTTTGAGTTTTGCCCCTTTTTGAAGAAACTTTTTGACTTTGAGTCCTTGAGTTCTACATCTTACTGATGGCCCCAAGATGGTGGCAGGGAAAAGATAACAAGAGGACTTGGCAGGCTTGCCAGCCCAGTAAGAACTAGCATGTCCCCAAGGTTTCACTGTTCTTCCCTTTCCTGTGTGACCCCTCCTCCTGCCCAGTCCTGACCTCTGAGCCTTTTTCTCCAGGATCCAATGTTTCTGTCAGAACACTGGGCTGCCATGTTCTTGCCAGAGTCACTTCTTCTCTGAGGCTCACTCAAATGGGAAGGGTCTGAAGGAGATCGTCTCCATGGCTCTCTGCAGGGGATGTGCTCAGAGCCCTGGGATCACCCTCAAAATACAAAAGTCATTTGGAACTCTTCAGAGTCCATCATGAGAATAAGGAGTATGAGGTTTCCCAGAGAACATTTCCTTTCTGCACTGTACTCCTCCAGCCAGGGGCCCAGCTTGCCTGGCTATAGACGGAGTGGACTTCCTGACCAGCTTGTGAGGCCCCTGATAGGTCTGCCCCAGGACTCGGACTCTAGGTGACTGTAGAAGGAGGTGGCAAGTGCCAGCCCTGTAGGGATCTGCCCTATGACCTGGGACTGGCAACTCAGTTTCCTTATCTGCAAAGTGGTGATCAGAATATTTACCTTGGATACAAGAAGTAAAAGTACAAAATGAGATGGAAAGAGAACAGTGCAAGCTCTGAGGAATTCTATTTCTCTTTAGCTGACAGGTTCGCTTTGCCCTGCATCTCCAAGGCACATGGCAAACATCCCCATTCAGTTGGCTGACTCTGGTTTCCCAGGCCCTACAGCTTGAGGAACCTCAGCAGAAAGGCTGTGGATTCAGCTGAATTAGATGTTTGGAACAACAAGCCCAGCAGAATGGCTGATACTAGGAAGGAGGACAGTGTCTCCTCTGAGTCCTGATAGCCATCCTCTGGAGCAGTCAGCACAATTCCCATTTTGAGGTGGGGAAACTGAAGGTTTCTGCTGAGAAAGCTTCATAGTGTTGATGTGAGAATGAGAATAATGATCAGATTGTCTGTGGCCTGAATATTTACCACCCCACCCTCTGCATTCCTATGTCAAAAGTCCTCACCCTCACTGTGAAGGCAGTATCAAGGGTGGGGTCTGTGGGAGGTGATGAATTCAGGGGAGTAAAATCCTCCCAGGTAGGATTAATGCTTTTACACAAGCGGCCTGAGAGAGACCCCTCCTTCCTTCTGCCATTCAGGGTTGCAAAGAGGAATCTAAGCAGGTCTCACCAGACACTGAGTCTGCCATCACCTTGATACCCTCCCCAGTCTCTAGCACTGCTTATAACTGCTATCCAGCCAATTGTATTTTGCTATGCCAGCCCAAATGGACTAAGATGATGACAAAGATAATAATATTAACCAAAACTTAGTGCAATGTCTACGCTAAGTGATTCTACAGTGCTCACTTAATCTTTAATTAACCTTCAAAACTTGGTATTATCTTAGATGGGGCAGCAGAGGCCCAGAGTTGGAAAATAATTTTCCATGGGTCTTACAGTCAAATTCTAAACCAGGGCTTTCCAACTCCAAAAGCTGTGCTTTCACCACTGCAACTGCTTTCTCCCCTGGCTGCTGACTACACATGCAGTTAATGCCAGGAAAGAGTAGCACACACTGGAGGGTAGCAGGGATAGGACATGTCATCTTGTTCCCTGAGTGTTCAGTGGAACACACTCAGCCCTTAGCCTTAACTTCTGCTTATTAATCACCACAATTCAATACCTGCATAAGACTGAGTGAAGACAAGCTATAGTCTGGTCCACACCAACGCTATCATCTTACCCCTTCTCAACTCTGATAATCCAAGGCTCAAGGGATAGCCTCTTGGGGACCTAACTTTGGGTCCCTGAGATGTGGATCCAGCTCCACCTGCTTTGCAGCCCCTTTCCTATTGTTCTGCTAGGAAATAACTATAGCCTGACTAGCTCATCACAAGGACCACAGCCTTTGGTGCAGCATCGAGCCTGCACATGTATCCAGGTTTTCTCGGCAGCTGCCATCCTAAATGTCCCTCCCAACATAGGGACCCATAGTCATCACACTTATCCCTACCCTGACTACCTTCAGCATTCTTGTCCTTAGCCTGCATTTTGTCTCCTGGCCTGGGTTAGAATCCTGCCTCTAACTCAGAACCCTCAGGCATGGCATTTCCCTGAGCTATCATCCTTAGCTGCACGGCAGCACTGGCAGTGATATTTACAGGGCTGTTGAAAGGATGATGCTGATGATGAAGATGAGGATGATAACAATGGCAAAGATAATAACATTAATACTTCTCAAGAGCTGACAAAGTGCAACCTCTGTGCTGAGTGGCCCCATGGCTCACTTGTTCCCAATCAACCTGGCAAACTTGGTATGATTTCATGACATTTCCATTTCTTAGATCAAGATATGGAGTCACTTGACAGGGGATGGTCCATTCTATGGCTTTTGCTTTTTTACATCAGAAATCCCTAAATTAAAATAACTATGTTCAAGCTGAGAAATCTGCAGGTATCAGGCTTACTCTAAGACCTCAGCCTGCAAATCTAAGCTGCTTCCTTGCTCTGAGGCATCCTACCCTCAGATCTTTTCCTGCGAAACTGTTGAAGGGGCTGTGCTGTGCTGGGATCAGGAGATATAGGCCCCTGGTCCAACCTGGTTCATGTTTTATTGCATTTGTCTGAGGCTCAGTTTCCTCTGTGTTCATGTGACCAAAAAAATGACATTTAGTAGATACTCTAAAAATGGTTTGCTTCACAACCTCTCTATCCAGTTTAGTTATAGGAATGAGACATAATTCAGCATCAGTTCAAAACATTACCCAGCTGTGTTAGCTTTCCATTTGTTATGGTTTGTGTCTAGTTGTCCCCCCAAAGCCTCATGCAGTCATGGGGTGGGG
>NDGN011474928.1:0-17866 GCA_002564285.1 Tympanoctomys barrerae
TACATATTTTTACACAGAAATTTAGAAATCTAACCATATACAGCATTGTTGCAGGACAGTCCTGTGACCTTTTTCTTCCTTGTGTCTTTTTTTTCATTTATTACCCTTTTTTAGCTGCGGTGCCTGTCTCCACCTGCCCTAGAACGCCGGCGCTGCTGGTACAGGCGCCACCGTGGGGCTTGGATGAGCAGGAATCTGCCCCCTCTCCTCCAGCCCCCTGACACGCTGGGCTTGTGCTCCTGCCTTTCTGGTGGTCTCCATAATTGTGGGAACCTAGTCCTGTAATTAACCTCAGTGAACACAGCAAACGCGAGGGGGTGTTATGTAAGGGTCTTAAGCCTCTGCAGAGCTCCTCCTGTGTAATGCCTGATGCAATGGTAGGGCCATTTGAAGCATTTTTGTGTCGCCTTGGTACAGAATAATGGCAAGGTGCAAACCTGTACCTGTTCAGTACAAACATGTTTTGAGAAATATTTTCAATCTGCAATTGATTGAATGCATAGGCATGGAACTTATGGATACAGAGGGTGTGTGTGTGTGTGTGTGTGTGTGTGTTACTGATCCTATTCTCTGGAGAATTCTGAGTAGTCCAGACTTTTTGTGACAAGAGTTATTCTATTGTAACAGAATTCTTAGGCTGAGTTTTAGAGCTTGGCTCTGCATTTTTGAGAATTGGTTTTCTAATCTGATTAGACTTGCTGATGCCAGGGACTGACTGCATGTTCAGTATGAAAGACTGTGCATAGTGTGAATGATTCAGAGAAGTAGGACAGCAGGGACACCTGCCTTTCTGCCCTGCTGGAGGGGCTCGGCCCGCGCGTTGCCTGAGTGAATCACTCGCTGCGCAGCGTGAGGCCGAGCCTCCTCCTCAGGGTCCAGTCTGAACAGCCTCTTTGCTTCCAGACTTCTAGCTGGACTGCAGTCCCAGCAGACTTGTCAGCATGAGGCATGAAGCGTGACCCTTGAGGAGTCTTCTGATGTGTGCCAGAAAAAGTCCAGGGAGCCTGGGTGGCGTTGGATAATTTAAGGTGGGGATAATGTGGGAGGAACATGAAGTTTCTAATATGGAGTGAATTGGGTGCAAGGAAGGACCCTAATAGGTAACCAGAACGTTGTGCTGGGAATCGCTGGCTCAGGCTTCCCAAAGGCGCCCTTTTGCCAGAATAGCTGCGTACTAGCGCAGAAGACACAGCCCTCGCAGGCACACGGACTTCTGCCTCTGACCTGCCTTTGCTTCCCGGAGACCCAGAGTCTTTTGGGGCCTGCCTGCCACAGTGCAGTCATGTGGAGATAGGCTCAGGCTCGCCTTGGAGTGGGTCCAGGGGCCTCCGAGCCCATCCTGTGGTTGGTTGCCCAGTTCCCAAACACCTAGTAGGAGGAGCAGAGCAGCTGGCGGAACCCCGACGTTGGTTCCTGGACTTGTAGAGTGTGGAGGGAAAAGGCAAGGAGGCCAGTGAAATGTTTCTGAACATTGTGAATCAAAGGCAGTGCCACACTCTCGGAGGGAGCAGCGATGGATTCCACCACCTCGGGCTGAACGGCGAAGGGATGCTGACTCTCGCCACGCCCCCACCCCACTCCTCTCTCACCTGTGTGGGAAAAGAAGGATGGATCCTGGGAAGAGGGGAAGCTGAGCCACGTGGTGGTGGTGACGAACTGCAGCTGCGGGCCCGGTGTGATTTCACTGCGTGAGCAGGTTAATACATCTCCAGGTGCCTGGCCTGCAGCTATTAACTTGGCAGATCCTTTTCTTTGTCCCTGGCCTTACAGCCCAGCAGAAGCTTGATTTTGCTGGCAGAAGCCCGCAGTGCGCCCTCACTCGTGTATCTCAGGATAAGTCGGCTCTCCAGCTCGTGTCAGAGCTCTGCTCACAGTGGCCTTTCCTTTCCACAGCGAACCGCAGGGTCCGTTTTATAGATGGGACTGTGCTCCGTGGACCCATGATGTGAGAAGGAGCAGCTCTTCTGGACTTCTGACAGGACACTTTGCATGTTAGAGGACAGGAAATAAGGCTAAGATCCAGTGGCCTCCTACATCAGTGAGCCCTCCTGGGGCCTTGTGTGGGGAACATAGTTGTCTGGTCCTTCTTGTTACCACAAAGGGACACAGTGCTCCGGGGTGTGGAGGATTAGCCGGAGTGGGAAAGCCCGCCTGAGCTCATCAGAGTGGCTCTGGACGAGGAGACCCGTGGAGGATGTCTGCCGGCCTCAAGAAGGGAGAAAGGCGGGAGGACTCGTAGCACTCATTTCCGGGGGAGCCTTGTCGGGTCTGGGGCTGCTGACTCCAGCTCGCTCTCTCACTGAGGAAGAGCTGCTGCTCTCTTTGGGGCAGCTCTGGTCTTCCCATTCACCTGGAGTGCCGTCTCCTGCTCAGGGCTGCGGCTCAGCCTTCACGCAAGGCTGTAGCCCCGTGGCGCAGACTCTGGCTCCAGCCCAGGCCCCTCATCCTGGACTGCTCAGGCCCCTGGCGCAAAGCACTGGGGTGGGCTCTCAGCGTCCAGCTGGCCTGGGGCTGTGGGGAACCTTCTGGGGATCCAGGCCCTGGTGAGGCCACATTCTCTGGGTCTCTAGTACATGGACGGATGTCTTGCACTCTTCTGCATTTGGCTTTTGGGGTACTGTTACAAGAAAGTCCTGGCCATTTACGTGTCCTGCATTAAATCTGCTCTCTTGCAAACCATTGACCGAAACAGTGGTGTTATTTGGAGACTTGGAGCTGTCATTTTTCTCCCTTGTGTGTATTATTCTGGCCAATTTTTGGAGCCTTTTTCTCGTAGGAGCAGTGGCCAGGTGTGCATTATGTGCTGATTTCTAGCATCAGGTCAGTGGTCTTTCTGGATGACCAGGGACTTAGCAGAGGCATTGCTGCAAAGCTGATGGCAGAGGAGTGCGAGGAGGAGCAGGCGGACGGGCCCCTCTGAGTGGGCAGCGCAGGTGCAGGCTTTGATGTGGGTGACAGTGTTCATCAGAGGCTGACCACAGCAAGATGAACAGTCGTGTGGCCAGCATGGCTCCCTTGTGACCACAACTGTTGCCGCCTCAGGCGTGTCCCTGCAAGTTGGACTCATGACCAGCCTGTCCATAGTGGCCGTGGTGGACATTCTTTCAGGGCTCAGCAGTGTAGGCTTCCACTCACCAAGGGGATGCCACCATGCCCAGGGTGGCATGCCCAGTCTGCCAGCTATGGAGAGAGACGGGACTGAGACCCTTGAACTGCCCCGTTGTCTTAAGGGACTCACCAGCTGCATGGTGGCAGGTGATTGTTGTGGACTGCCTCTGTGGACCACCTCTGTTTCAGAATGGGTAGCTCTTTGTGCTTATGGGACACACTCGCTCTGGACTTTGGTTTGCCTTCCCGGCACGCAGAGCTTGTGCCAAAGTTAGATGTGCTATGGCGAATCTCCACAGACCTCTGAGTGCTCTGTGCACGTGGGCGTCTGCGCAGCCCTGCCTCTGACCTGGGGACTCCCTCCCCAGGAGAGGAGTGTAATGCTCGGCCTGTGCTCTTGGAATTAGCTGGCTTTACCACGTTTGGCACCATCCTACAGCAGACAGCTTGATGGAACAGTAAATGGCCGTGCAGGGTTTGAGCTGTGGTACCAGCAGGGGGCAGTGCCCACCTAGCAGGACAGGTAAAGACATCTCTGCGAGGTAGTGTCAGCCTGAGTCCGTCGTGGGTCCTGGGTCATGTCGAGATGGCGAGCTCCAGGGAGGCCCCTTTCCACATGGGAGCAGAACTGAAGGTCCAGGCCTCGAATGTTCTCCATGCAGCTTGTGGAATGAGGCCCCTGTTGTCTCCTGGATGCAGGGTTGGAACGAGAGCCCTGCCTTTTCTCTTTCTACTAGGCTTTCCGTGATTCCTCCCGGTGTGGGAGCTGGGGTGCTGTGTGGGAGGCCAATGCAGCTGGAAGTTGTTCTTCTAGGCCCTGGGCAGTGGAGGGCGGAGTGCTCCACCCTGTGCAGGATGTAACTGTCACATCCTTGTTCCTCTGGAACTGCCCCTGGTGGGGTCCTTGTCTGTCTGGGGAGCAGGCTTTGCAGGAGCCTTGGTTTTGTTCACGCACCTTAGCATTTCCAGGGTACCAGCTTCGTTGGCTCCACATGGAAAAAGAAAACCACGATTGTAAGGTCTCTGTCTGAGCCACTCTTCTCCCCACCTGCCTGTTTTCTGTTTACTTTATATGACATCCAGCTTTCTTCATTGTATTTCAGAAGAAGAGCAAGGAGAGGCTAACCAGCTCTCCTCAGGGTAGTGCGGTGGGAGCTAAGGTGAACAGTTTTAAATTTGAAAATCTGAAATTGAAACTTTTCATTTATTGTTCTCTCTCTCTCTCTCTCTCTCTCTCTCTCTCTCTCTCTCTCTGTGGTATGTGCTTCGTTTATAAAATCTTTCCATACCCCTAGTTTGTGAAAAAATTTTCAACTTTAGTTCTGAGTCATCGCTTTTGTGTCCTGTTTGGTGAACCTCGAGCAAGTCAGCGTTCGTGTCTGCTGGGAAGGGGCTGGGGCTGGTTCCGCTGTGTGTTTCTCGCTGTTCCAGGGCACTGGTTGAAAGTGTCCTTTTCTCGATGACTTCCCTGCACATTTGCTGGCAGGGAGGCTGTTCCTGGCCTGTCCCGCCCGTGCTGCTGCAGTGCCTTGCTCAGATGGGGGCCGTCGGCTCCCCTGGGTTCTTTTTCTTTTTGTTTTTCTTTCTTTCTTTGTATTTATTTATATAATTTTCTTTTCTTTTGAAGAGTAAAAAACAAGAACAAGAAAAATAAAAACAAAGACAGAAACAGGGTACTATGTAACTACATAAATTATAGATTTTCAAAACAAGAATAGCTGATTAACAATGATTGATATATTATCAATTTTTACAGTCCAATCTGTTGCTCAGATTAACAGATATAGTTATGCAAGATGGGACATATAACTGAGTATTACAACATGCTTTCAAGAAAACTTAAATTTTTGTTCTTGTCTCTCATTTTCTTTTATTACCTTAAAAAAAACTACTTTAAAGAGAGTCTTGGTCTTCTCAATGTGTACTATTTTTCTTCAGAATTGTTTTGCCTGTTTTTATTTCTCTCTGTCCATTTCTAACAACTCTATGGAAGCCAGCAACTCCAGCAGAGGCCCGCTGGGGGCTTCTGGGCATGTGCGCAGCCTGCGGCGCTTGGAGAGAGCCGGGCTTTAGCGCGTGCCCCCTCCCAGGGCTCTGCTGCTGCCCCTTAAATTTCCTGGGACTCCATGTTGCTCTTTCTTTCTTCCCTCTTATTTTGCTGAACTTTGCCTAAGTGTTTTCTTATTGTTAGTATAAATATTCTTAAGTTTTGTTTTCCATTTGGTTGCATGCAACACATTTGCCATTTATATGCTACAGCCTGGGGCTGCTTTGAATCTGTTTGACAGTTTTGCCTGCTAGTTGGACAGTTCAGGCAACTGCCTTTAGCTATCCATTCGTTTCCTTGGATTTAAAGCCCACGTCTTGCCAACTTTTTCCTGTGTGTCCCGTCTGTTTTTGTGACTCTTTTACTTTCTGTTCTTCCTTTCTCCTCTTTTTGATTGCTTGCACCTTTTAAAGCACAATTCTCTTTGTAGCTTGAGCTCAGTACCTGGTATATTAACTGCCCATCACATTTACTGCTGTGTGTGAGTTTGTTCTAACTCTTTTGTTGGGTATCATTTGCTCCAGTTTTCTGTTTTTCATGCTGTGCTACTTCCCTATCTTTTTTAAAATTGATACAACATTTTATGTTCTTTGTACATTGTATCTTTTTCCTTATGGTAGTTTTGTTTCAGGTTTTAACATACATGGTTGATTAAAGTGTTGAAAGTTAGTTTATTGTCCCCACCTGGAAATTGAGTAGCTCAGTTTTAATGGTCATGGTCTGCCTTCAGTTTTCCTGACTTCTCCCTCCTGTACGTTGACGCTACTGCTTTCATTCTTTTTAAGAACTGTTTGAGGATGCTGGCAACCGTATAGACTAACCCCTAGTCTTACCCAGTCTTGGGCTCTGCTTACCTTCTTGCATCTCAAGGCTTTGCCTGCCGTTCCCTCCTTCCACAGCTCACTGTGCGCCCTGCTCTACACACAGCTGTGCTCACTGGTGCCGGCAAGGCGTAGGCAGCACCCCGCAATGACTTTCTGCATTTGTCTCTCTGGGGTTTCCATTAAAACCACCACGCCCAGTCTCACTCGCCTTCTCAGTGCACCCAGCATGGCATGCCAGGGATTGAGCCCGCACCGCTGCACTCTCCTAAGCAGGCGTGTTAGCCTGTTGAGCTATCTGGCCGGCCCATGGCTTTCTGCTTTGGTGCTGCAGTACTTCCCCTGTTGAACAGTGGAAGCCTGCTCTTCTGAATCCTAGGACTTGTGCTCCTTAGGGGTGGATGCGTGTGTTTGTGGAATTGAAGTTCTTACACAGGCCTTTCCTTCCTTGCTTCACTCTGTGGCTCTGCTTTCAAATCTACCGTCTGGCAGATCTCTGCCTGCATCCCTGGTGGGGGGTTGTCCTATCCCGCTGCAGTCTGCCTGATAGGAGTGGCTGTAGTCCTCACTGTCCACAGTGCCACTGGAATGTTCCAGAAGGTCCAGACCCTGGTGCTCATGTGCTTCCTGAGTGTAAGCCCTGCGGGTTCCCTACAACGCCTCCCATTTATTTTCTGGTCACCCGAGGCCATTTGAAGCTTTTCTTGCTTCCATCGCCTTTCTAGATTTATTTATTTATTTTTTATTTTTTAAATAGTCTTATTGAGAAACAAATGAGACAGTTTCAAAACTGATTACTAGCGCAGTTTCACTAATTAATACATCGCATATGTTGTCTTAGTGGTTATTCCTTGTACAAGATGCAGACATGATATCCTGTCCACAAACACTATTAGAGCAAATCTCTCCAGATTTCTTTTTTTCTTTCTTTCTTTCTTTTTTTTTTTTTTGTGGTACTGAGGATTGAACTCAGGACCCTTCATTTGTCAGGCAAGTGCTTATTCTACTGAGCTATCTCCCCAGGTCCCACTCTCTAGATTTTTAATGAGACTTTCATTCTGGCTTGATGACTATTCATTTATCCTCACAATTCCCAAACATAGGTCCTTCCTGAAGGTCTCTGTTTTGTATCCACAACATCTGGCTTATACTTGTTCTCCAGTGGAATTAGAGCTCCGCATTCGATTTGGTTCTTGTGTAAAATGAAGCACGTTTCTCCCAGAACACCTGGCCTTGTAGGGATTGGTGCCTCCTGGGACTCTGGGACCACTCAGGTGCACGCACCGAAGCTGTCCAGGTCGTCTTACCCAGCACTGCCCTCCATGGCCCCAGGAGCAGTTGTTGGGATGGATAAGCTGCCTAACATCTCCAGCCACAGAGCTCGCCTCTGGGGGCTGCTCGCCGAGGAAAGGGCAGCCGCTGCCTTGCCTGTCGGTCACGTGTGGTTTTGTAGGGCACGCTGTCGCATAAAGGCCCAACCTTTCTAGAAAGGCTTCTGGGGGAGCACAGGAAAAGGCGTGCTGTGGTGGGGGAGCTGACACTTCTTAGGTTCATTTGCTGTCTCTTAAACTGGGTTGCTGGCTTTTGGAGAGCTTTTATAGTTACGAACTGTGCTTACACCGTCCAGATTGGCTCAGAAAAAGGCTTTGCATTTGTAGCTGCACACAGCTGTGTCCTCTCACGGTGCCCTTCAGTATGGATGGTTAGCCCCCTGCATGTCTGACGTGTTTAGAGTAAGAGCATTGAGTTGTGATTCAAAACGTTTCTTACCTTCTTTTCATATTTATTAGCTGACGGATGCATGCTCCTTCTCCTAATGGGAATAGTTGTCTGAGTTTTGTTTCTACCAGGTCTTCTCAGGTCTAGCTCATCTTTTTTTGTTTGTTTTGAGCTTTTTTTTGCCCAGGATGTTAGGAAGTTGTGGTTATAAATAAATTTTTCATTGTCGATTCACATTTAAATGTAATTAATTGATTACTACATGTCATCCAATTCTTAATTGTTTGTATTTGATCAAGTGAAAATTGACAGACTTTTACCAGAATTCAACAGAAGCACAAAAGTGCACCGTGAGTGTGAGAAGCTGCCGAGTGACGGAGCACCGGCGCAGCAGCCACGTGTCTGCGAGCGGCAGGTCACGGCCACCTCTAGTTGTTTGTCGAATGTCTCTGCGGGAGGGAGTGTCCCTGGCGGTGCGTCTGGAGCGCACAGACAGCTGAGCAGCCACGGGCTACGAAGGTCCGGGCTCTGGCCTGACCAGAGGCGCCGAGGGCCCTGGCTGGGACGGTTTACCTGAGCCGTGTGCTTGGAGCTTAATGAACATGGATGACTTTGAACCTCTTCTTAATTTTAGGGGTCTAGTAACAATTATTATTACAAACATAAAGGTAATTATAACTCAGAATGAAGCCCTGTTTTATAAACTTGATTTTTGTGACACAGAACTAGAGGTTATAATGTTTGTCTTGTTTTTTTAACTTCATTTTTGTTTCTGACAGACTAGAGGGGATTTCTGAGGGGAAGCTTCTTAGTGGGGCCTGAACTACATTGCATTAGCTTTACTATGTAAATGACATTTAATTTCAGGGGCTGCCCTGGTTTTGCTGGGATGGCCACCTTTATGATATTCCCAAAGCAGAGAGATGGCACGTTTGACTGTGTAGCCCACCAACTGCTTTGTGTGGCCCACGAAGTGGCCATGCTGGAGGCGTGTTGACGTCACCTTTTAGCTGACGCCCATGATTTATATCCTATCAGTGCTAAATATAATTAGGCCCCGAGACTTGTTTTCCCTTCCCTCCACCCCATGTGTTTTAAAATGACATTCATTTGTTGCTAATACATTTTTCCCAAATTCTGTTTCTGTTTTAGGCTAGGCATCTCATAGAGAGATTTTTCAATCAGCAAGTAGAAGCTCTGGGCCGGCGCACGGAGCCGCTGCCTCAGATATACTACATCGAAGGCACCCTCAGGATGGTGTGGGTTAACCGCTGCTTCCCCGGCTACGGGATGAACGGCCTGAAGCATCCGCGCTGTCCCGAGTGCTGCGGTACGTGCGGGGAGGTCGTGCCCTCTGCCTGGATGAAGACTGCTTGGCCTTCATTGCACCCAAGTGCGCGCCGTCACCTCCCTTCCTCTCACTTAAGTGCTGCTTGCGGTTGTGTGGAGTGGTGCGTCCAGAGAGACCCTAAGACATGAAGGCAAGGGAGGCTGCGGCCTGAGGGCCCAGGGCACCAGCTAGCTGCGCGGGAGGAGGCGCGGGCACAGTTGAGTCGCTCGGGGTCACTTATCCTTAAGGCAGCACAGCACGCGCCTTGCCTGTCACCGAGAGCCTGCGCGCGGTCTAGGCTCCTATCTTGGTGGCTTCCTCCTTTCTTAGCACCGGTGTCCGGTGTCCGGATTCCTTCCGCAGCAGTCCTGCTGTCTGACTGCCGCCTCTGGCCCCTGCTCACCGCCCGGGAGCGCCCTGGGGGCGCCCGGCCTCCTGTCACAGCGTGAGTTCAGGCCGGTTGCATTGCTGCCGCTGCCAGGGGCTCGGAGGGCAGCCAGCGGCTGGCGCAGACACTTTCTGGTACAAACTAAGTTAGTAGAATTGTCATTCACTTATTTCGGATTTTTTTTTCTCATTTCAACTAAGTTAGTTTAAAACTTTTTCATGTAATAAAGCAGGGAGTTTTATTCTTTCATTGGTTGAATTTTGCTTTATCATTTTCTTCATTTTGTTAGAATATATGAAATTTAACAAAACTGCATTAAATTAAAATTTAACAAATGCAGTGCTCTGAATTGGCGATTGTGCGTATTATTCTGGCATAAGTAAGAGTGAACAATAGCCTGCAAATACCCGGAAAAGTAAATAGTCTAGCCATTTGTATGCCTTTATACTCTTATTCATTAAAAAAGGTAAACTACAGTGTGTAGATGTTTGCATCTCCATAATTTAGAATTAAATCCCTGAGGATTACAAATAATTTTGCCATTTTATTCAGCTTATAGAAGTTTGGGTAGTCACCAGATTTTTCAGGTGGTAGTTCCACCGTGTAACTGCAGCACCCCTGGTACTGCGTGCTGTGCGCTTGGACCTTGTTCCCCATGCAGGGCTTTCTGTCGACAGACCTCCTGAGAATACAGCGGAACATTCACATACAAATCTGAGAAATACTTTCCATCTCGGAAATTCTGTTCTTCTCAAGGATTGCTGCCCACCTAGGGACATAGGAGGTTCCTCTAGGAAAGAAGTAGGGCACAGGCACTGCTAAAATGCCAGGAGAAAAAAATGACCCACGGACAACATGAGTCAGCGCGTCGGGCTGATTACGACCGAGCGTACTTGGGGTGGTGGTCTGAGGGTGCGTGCAGGAGGCAGGCGCAGGTGCGGTCGCAAGGGAGGCCGAGCAGGGCGCTGGGAGGGGCCGGGTGGGAAGCCCACAGCAAAGGGGGAGGGTTCCCTCCCAGTGTGTGTGGGGTGTTGCGGGGGGAGGATTGACATTTTGTATTTTTGTGAGCTTGCAGTCATTCCTCAGTGGGCTTACTAACTAGTGAGCTATCAGATTTCTGATTTCATTCTGTGCCTTCCCGTGACACATAGATACTTCAATTTAGAATTACCTTCTGCAGTGACTGTCTCTTCAGGCTAAGTGAGAAGAAGGTCCCTTTTGCGGCACAAACTCATGACAAAAATGGGACGTTCAGGCCCCCAACATTTTTATTTTTTGTCTCTAATCCAGAAAGCTGTTACTTCACATTTTTAAAAGAACATATAGGATGCAAATCATATATAAGTCACTGTCCAGAGAAGCAGTGTGAAATGCATCGGGTTAGCACCGGTTACAGGACAGAGCGAGCGTGCAGCGAGCCTAGACTCCATTCAGGGGTGCAGCTAGCAGCTCCCAAACCACAGGAGGGGCGTGCAGAGGGCTGGTTCTCAGAGTGAAGGTGCATCACGCGCAGCAAGAAGACGAGACCAGGCGGATCTAGTATGTGAGGGAATTTACTTATTTCCTTAAAAACTCTGGTTTGTTTCCTATTTGTGGACACTTTCCTTGCTTCATCTCATTTTTATTTCTAGATGGCAAAGATGGATTATAAACTAGCGGACACTCAGCACCTCTACTACGCACTCTTACTATTTCTATTTCACTTCCTGTCTTTATTAAAAACTTACTAACATTGCACTTAGCATGGCATATTATGTTTATTTTTAATTTTTATCTTTTATATTCTCTGGCACTGGGCATTGATCCCTGGGGATTATGACGAAACTACACCCCCACTCACTTTACTTTTTATTTTTCATTTTGAGGCAGGGCTTCACTAAACTACCCAGCCTGGGCTCTGACTTGCTGTCCTCCTGCCTCAGCCTCCCCGAGTGCTGGGTTTACAGGTGTGCACCATAACTGCTGGATGTACATCATTTTTGTTGATCATTTACAAAAAGTTTTAAACTATATGTATTATAGATGTTTCATAATTTCATGAAATTATAGCTTAAAAATCTTTAAGCTATAATTACACAATGGAGGACTAGTCAAATATATTTTTTTCTGGTAGAATTTTGTTAAAATACAAATTTTGAATAGTTTACTTTGAAGTTTCTACTCTATAATTTCTAGTATTTTTTTGAGAAACTGTATCATGTCTACTTATATTTCACCATTTTATCTCTACTAATTTCCTAAAAAAAAAAAAAAAGCGAAAAACAAAACCCCACTTGCTGGACATCCTGCCCCTGTCCCTCGGCCGAGGCCACAGTCCGGGGTCCCTGGTGCGCAGGGCCTGAGCCCTTGTTCCTCCTGCCGCTGTGCACCAGGAATTGTTAGGCACCGCCCGCGCCTTCTGGAAACCGCGGCAGTGCCTGCACTCTGAGCTTCCACAGTGACCCAGGCTCAGCCAGGGATCCAGGAGGCGGAAGCAGGGAGGCGCCAGCACGCTCCTTCCGAGGCGTGCCGTTGGGCTGTGGGTGGATGTCCAGCAGGCTCAGCTGTCTGAAGCAAGTTGTTAGGGCTGCAGCTTATCCTCCTCAGCGGTGCAACCCTAAGCTCTTGGCTTAATTTTATACCGAATGTTCAGAAACTCAGTGTAGTAATCTGTATGAAAGCTCATTTTGTCTTTAGATATGCAAAGTGTCATTCTCATTTTGAATCTTTACATTTGTAAGGAAACTATAAATGATGAAAAACTCTTGGCCAAAGGATAGATAATCCCATGAATTAGCAACATGTGTTGCCTGGTTTCTCTTTAAAAAGGTAGATTTATTTATTTCCAAAAAAATCAGAAACAACTCATTTGACTGAAATTGCATGAAACCATCATGAAGTACTTTTGAGAACTAACAATGTATTGGAGACTTGCAGACAAAAGCCTCTGACGTGGCATAACCTGCTTCTTAGGCTGCTGTGGAGTGGCAGACCAAGGGTCCTGCTGAGAACTTGGGAGAAGTCGATTAAAATTTTAAAAAAATTAATTGCTGTATGGAAAACTGGTGTCAGGCAGAAAGGATCAAGGAACAATAATCCTGGGCAGAAGGAAACTGCACAAATAAATGATGCTGAAAGACACAGGATGACACATTCGTGTGCTGAAAGCAAGCAGTTGCCATCACAGAAGACAGTCCCCAGTGGGGACATCTGCCAAAGGGACGGCAAAGTAAAGACAGCTTAGGCTGACCACATGGGACAACTTGCTGCACTAGGGTTCATCGTCAGCGGACGCTCAGGTGCTAATGGAGTCCCTCAGGTCCTCAGAAATGGTCCCGGACAGGAGCATGTCAAGGAGAAGGAGGGCAGGAAGGGAAAATGTAGGCAGAAGCAGACGTGTGCGTGGTGTCCCATGCGTGAAAGCTTCATGGGCTTTACAGCATGAACAGTCAAAACACAGGCCAGAGTAACTCCGCGCGGGAGGGAAGAGCTGAGTGGAAAAGCTCCCAGTTCAGCTGCCTTCCGGAGTCAGTGTCAGTCATGGTGTGTATAGGGTCATGACGAGGCACAAAGGCATGAAATATTCTCTAGCACAACCGAGAGCAACAGAGAAAGTGTGTTCATAACAACTAGTCAGAGAACATTAAAAGAAAAAAATGCACTTGATCAACCCTCAGAAGTCATGTCTGCAGGGCGGATGGAAGTGCAGGGAGGACAAAGGACGAAAAGTGGCGGCGGCGGAATGGGCCGCTGAGCGGGGCGGGAAAGGCCGGCGTGTGATCCCATCAGAACCCCAATTTTGTCTCCTCACTTTACGAACTGAGGGCACGCACTACGTTTATTATTTAATCTGTGTCCATAGAAACACACACATGTGTCCTTTGTGTCACTGACCTGTCCCATGGCTAAAACTTTATTGTATGTCTTGCTACGTGGAGAGAATCCATTGCCATCTTCATTCTTTTTAAAAGACTGTTCATTTTACATGGGTTTATCCAGCTACACTGAATAAAAGCATGGTTCAGAATTCATCTGTGTATCATTGCATGTGGGTAAATTAATGGGCTGCTTTTATATTAATGGCATAAAGTGGATATTTAGAAAATTAAATTTGAGAACCTATTTAGCAATAGATTAATTTAACCATTTTACTTTATTATAGACCCTATTTGTGAGATTACATCGTACATTTCTTTCTCTTTTCTTTTCCTTTTTTTTGGAACTGGGGACTGAACCCAGGCCCTTGTGCTTGCGAGGCAAATGCTTATGCTACTGAGCCATCTCCCCTGCCCTCGTACATGTCTTGTAATGCTATTTTTTATTTTTTCATGTCTTTCTACTTTCCTGCTATACGATTGCTATCAATGTGTGTATATCTATTTTATTGTTAGTGGGAGCTGATTCTCTTTAAATGTTTCTACACAGATAATATTGCTGTTCTTATTTTTGCATATGACCTGTTGTTCAGAATTCTTCAGGGTCTTGACACAATACTAGGTCCTAAGCTATGCGCTTGATTAAAATATGTCAGTTTCCCACAGTTGTTATATGAGTCCATTTACAACAACGGTGTAAGAGAAGTTTTTTCATATCCATTTCAATTTATGCTGTAAACCTTAACTATAAACAAGCTTAAATATTTGCTCATGTGATGTGTATGCATGACCTAATATAACATTTTAAGCGCATGGTAGAGCAATGGCTGGGTTCTTGCCACGCCCACATTGTTGTGGGCTGGTCCCCACCATCTGTCATTGGAACCTCTTTCCTGCGCCAAGATTAAAGGCCCCACTCCCCGCGTCACTCCTCCTCTTGAAAACCACCGTCTGGTGTTCTGCTTCCTGAAGTTCTGCTCTCTCGACCTCTTGCATGAGTGGAATCACGTAGCGTTTCACTGGTGGCCTTGCGGCATGGGTGAGAAGCCTTCCCGTTAGAGACTAAGTGCTGTCCGTTGCACGCATACCGCCCTGTCCTTCCTTGTGCAGTCAGCAGCCCTGGGCAGCGTCTTTCTCCTGGCCGTTGTGCATGATGTGCGTGAAGCACACAGAGGTGTCTGTCATGCATCTAGCTCTTTGGGATACATGCTGTTAGTGAGGCTGCTAAAATTAAATCCTTAGACCTGGTGTCTTAAACAAGAGGAATTCGTTTTCTCACAGTTCTGAAGGCCAAGAGCATTGAGGTCGAGGTTTGAGCCAATTCAGTTTCTCTTGAGGGCTGTCGTAAAGGCTGCAGACAGCCGCCTCTCCTGTGTCCACACATGGCATTTCTTTCAAAAAGGAGAGGAAGAAAGAGAATGTGCAGTCTCTCTGGTGTTTCTTCGTATGCGGACGCTGACCTTACTGCCAAGACCCTCCCTTCCCACCCCATTACCTGTACTGTCTTAGGGGGACAGCCCAGCTCGGAGCGCAGCCTCACTGCGGCTCAGGGCTTGAACAGGCAGCCGGTGGGGGGCACAGGCATGAGCGCATACAGGCTCAGCATCCTGTGACTCTGCCTTCTGCTTTTTCCCGCGCCACCCTCCCAGAAGTTGAGCTGCGGTCCCGTGCGGTCGACCCCTTGCTTTCTCAGGAGGTGTGCGCTGTACGGCCGCTGCGTGCATAGGAAAGGGCATGTCTCACAGTTTCTCCACATCCTCACCAACTTGCCAAACTCATGGTTCCAAACAATGTCTCACTGATGTTTAGGTTTTCCCATTTGTGTGTCCATGTGCATTTACCTGTCTTCTTCAGAGAGACGTCTGTGCCCATCTTCCGTTCCTTTAATTGGGTTTATTGGTGTCATTGCTGCCGAGTTGTTGGAGTTTTGAAAGCGTACTTTTGAGTATCAGACCCTTGTCAGACGTACTCTGCAATTATTCCTCTTCATTGGTCGGCTGCCTCTCTATTGTATTTATGCTGTCTGTGGATGCAGAAGAAGTTTTTAATTTTGATGGACTCTAATTTGGTGTCACATGAAGAAATCACTGCAGAAGATGATGTAATGAAGTTTTCCCCAAGGCTTTCTTCTGAGTATTTTTTAGTTTGAGTTTTAAGTCTTTGCTGCATTTTGAGCTGTTTTTTGAAAAATTCTTTTTTATTTATGTATTTAGTACAGAGTCTTGCTGCACAGCTTAGACTCATAGTGATCCTCCTGTCTCAGCCTCCTCAGCTCTGGGAGTACAGATGTGCACCACTACACCTGGTTTGGATGCCTGACACAGCATGCTTGTGTTCCAGGGCTGGCCCAGGAGAGCATGTGGTGGCAGAAATTGAACCCAGGCAGGCACTTGGACTGCCGAGCTATCTCCCCAGCCCTTGAGCTCAGTTTGGCATAAGTTATGATGTAAGAATGCAGGTTCCTTCAGTGGCGTGTGAATATTTAGTTTCCCCACATGATGGGGAAAAATTTTTCCTCATGCATTACCTTCAGTCACTCCCCTTAGAATCAGTGGGCCCTTTGAAGGGCTCGTCACCAGCCTCACAGCTCTGCTACGCGGCTCTGTAAGCTGTCTTTGCTGGCATGCCAGTGGCTTCATAGCTGTAGTCTCACATTAAGACGTAAGTCCAGAAGGATGAGACACTTAACTTCTTTTTAAAGTGTGTTTGGTTTTCTTTGAGACTCTAAAAGAATTTCAGGATGTATTTTTCTATTTCTGAAAAAAGTGCAGGACATTTTGGTACAGATTGCATTAACTCTATAGATAGCTTTGGGCAGGGCTGACATTTTGACAGAGTTAAGTCTGCTAACAAGCAGCCCTAAGTGTATGCCCTTTGGGGCTTACTTAGTTTATTTCATTGATTGTTGGTTTCGTTATAACTATTTATTGTGGTTAAAATTATCCCCAAATACTGTGTCTTGTATGTTTTAAATGAATGGTTTTTGAATTTACCCTTACAATTGTCACTGTCAAGCAGGAAGAAAAATTTGTAGCTGAAAATGTACATCCACTGACCGACACCTCCCCGTCCCCAGCCTCCACTAGCCAGCGCCCCAGCTCCACGCTCTGGTCCTGTGAGCTTGACTGCCAGAAGCCACCTGTGAATGCAGGTGTGCGGTCTTTGGGCTTTGTGATGGCCCGGCTTCATGCCGCACAAACTCGCTGATGGAGCAGCAGCAGAACCTGCTGCCCTGCACGGCTGAGCCTGAGCCACTCACTGTGTGGCGGTGTTCTCTGTGGCTGCGCCCCGGGGCTGTTCCCGCAGCTGGACCTCCGTGGCCAGGGCTGCGGCGAGCGTGGGTGCACAGGCGTCTGCCTGAGGTCTTCCTGTCAGCTCCTCTGGACTCGCGCCCACAGGCGGTTTGCTTGATCACCTGGCAATTCTATCTCTGATTTTTGGAGGAACCGCTGTACCTTCCAGTTTTCATAGCGCCCGTTCCCGTCCTGCACACTCTGCTGTATTCCTCCATACACCTGGCCTGGGCACACTGGGCTTCGTTGTCCCCTGGAAGTTTTCAGGAGTCTGGAGCGCAGTTGTGTCTGCTCCACTCTCACAGCTGTGTGGACAGGGACCTCCCAGAGGCATCTGGCGAGGGGGAAGGAGTGAAGCAGAGGGGCACAGACTTCCCGTCACGCGGACAGCAGCTTTTTCTAGATTCTGCCTCTTTCCATGGTGTGGTCCTGGTCTCTTCCAGGACTCCTACACAGCTGCTTTCCTTAGTTCTCAGCAGTCATTTGCTGTTTCCCTGAAGTAACGGGCTGTGAGCTCTAAGTTACCACCTTGCTGGCCTTCTCAGGGTGCTACAGTTGGGTGCTGATTTGCATTTTCTAGTTTTCTGCTTTGAGGAAAAAAAAGTCTGTCTATCTATCTATCAATCATCTATCAATCAATCAATCTATCTATCTATAGATATATTCCTTGTAGTTTTATTTGCTTGCCGCATGGATTTGAGTTGTCCATGTGTGCTGAATAATGTCCCTCTGCTCCCTTGTGGCGGCAGCTGTTCCTAATCTTGTTCCTCGATTGGCATTTTTTGATTTTTGATCAAGTTCTTAGTTTGAGCAACACAATTTTGTATTATACTTAATGCTTTTGTCCCTTTGTAAAGAAGCCCCCTGTCCAGGGCTCATGCGGTGTCTGCGGTCCCCTCCCGCCCTGCCCTTGTGTGTGAGCGCCTGCTAGCTGTGGGCGCTTTGTTCTCCACTTGCAGCGTGCGGGCCCGTCCTTTGCATTGCACTGAGCATTGTCTCTCAATTCCCCTTAACAGAGAAGATACGATGTAGCATGGAGAGGCCAAGAACAACGTGACAGAAGAAGATTCCAGGATATGAGATATTTTGTGTCATGTGCAGCCAATGTTCAGAATGTCTTTATCTTGCAAAACATGTAGGTGATCCTGGAGAAAGAATTTTATTTGATGCCCCATAAAAGTCATGCCTCAGAGGCACCACTGCAGTGTCCTGGTGCCCTCACAGACCGCAGCTGCATGGGGCAGAGGACGGGCTTCCAGGAGCCCTCAGCCCCGAGCTGGCCAGCGCCTGGGGTGGGTGGAGGCGC